>JAECUM010003929.1:0-32500 GCA_016617855.1 Megalonaias nervosa | reverse complement strand
ATCAGTTTTTCTTTTTGTTTACAGCATTCCAATTTACTTTTGTAGTTGGAGGGTACATGTACCTAACAGTCAAATGCTGCAGGTACATAAATACATTAGGGGGGTTCAGTGGTTCAAAAGTCAGATATCTGGTAATCATCAAATATGTGTCAACTGTCACACAATAAGTACGATTTGTGACACAGAATCCATTCAGTGACTGTGATTAAAGGTCAGACATTTTTTGCTTTAATTATTAATTTGTAACCATGACCATAAAAATGATAATTTAATGATTAAATCGATACCTTGAAAAACTGCAATGTTATAATTTACATGTCTTACTTATCTCCACTTGTTTCTGGGCAGAAGTTTCTGAATTTATTTCAGTCACAACTGCAATAACAGACCCATCCTATCTAGTCTGATAAATCAGCCCCCCAAATCTGTGTTGAGATTGATGGACGACATGTGGGTATGATGTCACCTGTTCATTAAAATGTGCAATTTTGCTGCATGCAAATCATTCCAGAACACACCTGCATATAGTTTAGACACTTACCAGTATTTGGTAATAGCCAAATCTATCGCTAAATTCAAAATGGCCCCAGGACAGAGGGTTGTGTTATTCCACATCGATTTACAAGTGATTTACAGGTCACTAAATATAGGATTTGATCCGAAAAGTATGTACATATCACCAAAAGAACCCTTCAACTGACAGTAGCTCAACAGCTGTGAAAAATACTGGTAAATATATAAAATATACACCAATGTGTGCAGACAAGAGTGGCAGCAGATTTTTGCATGTTTTTATGAATAGGCAATATCAGCCCCTCAACCGCCAGTCAATATTATTATAGGTGAGGTCCCGATTTAAATGCCTACATCCTACCAACTTGGTAAAATGTGTGCCAAATGCGTTTCTTTAACATTTACTTTAAAAGTGACATGTATAGTGCTTACCTGAAACACATACCCTTCAACTTCTTTCCATACATATAACTGGTCATCTTAAGAAATGTATGCATGCAGCAGTTTTTGTAGGTGAATTATAGTGCAGTGTGTGAATGGGAATGCAGAATTCAACCAGCCTTCATTCATGCTTCATTTTTGAGACAGTTAATGGAAGAGTTTTGATGACATCACCAAATTTGACTATTCCTTGCATATTTGATCATTTGTGCATCAATAAGGAACACAAATTACAAAATCAGCCACTGATTGACAATTTGTAAGAAATTTCCAAAACCCATGTTAAAACACACAGTGGTTGTTGACAGTGGAGACAAGGGCTTCTAGCAGTGATTCGAAATCGAGTTTTCTGGTTTTTCAGATTATGAAATTCACAACTGAACTATCATCTTTGTCTAGTTTGTCATAAATTGAAAATGAATCAGACAATGAAGACAGCATTGTGTAGACAAGACAGCCAGGTTCCCTGCATGTCACCAAGTTCATTAAAAGTGTTGATCCAGATGTTTTTTGATGAAGGGAAACGAAGAGATTTCTTTAAGAAATATTTTGCCCCAATATCAGCTGAAGGAATTGTGGCTCAAACTATCATTTACACAGCAGAATATATTATGAAAAGCCCTATTCTCTCTGGCAACCCATTAACACTTTAAGAAATGCTGCCCTTTCATGACATACATGTAGTAATAAAACTCTTGACCCCTCCAATGTATACCTTTGTTTGATGATCTATATGGATTATCCAGACACCCAGTATTCCACAATTCATGACTAGATTATGTTTTTGACAAGTTGTCCAAGTATTTATATGTACAAATATGACTTATTAGTTTGTATGAAAAGAATGACAAATTTCAGTAATAGTGTGTTTATGTTCAACTTATATGAAATGGATTTTCTTACCATTCATATGAAAGTCAATTTTCAAAAAACCAGACAGAAGGTAGTTACAGCTTCTATATATGCATGGTTTTAGTATAAAAAATCAGTTAATTATAATGAAAATAACAAATAAATTGTCCCATCTTCCCCAAGTCACCAGCTAAAAATAACATCTGGCTCTTTTCATCAGTGACCTCAGCAGTTTGACACAGCAGTGGGCAATTAAAGAGTTAGCCACCACCCCTCCTTTTTGTTAGCAGATTGTGTGGTCTATCAAGACTGGTTTTAATGTACTAATGTTAGCATATATCATAAGTAAGAATCAACTGGTACAGTAGAACCTGTCTTGAAAGACCGCTTCTTGTGCCAACAAATTATGGTCTCTGAAGACAGGTGGTCTCTCATAACAGGTCACAATGCTATATAATCAATAAATTTTTTGCTTTGAGAATATCTCTCAAGATAGGTGGTCTCACATAGCAGTGGTCTTTCAAGACAGGTTTTACTATGATAACAAACATTCACGTCACTGGACATAAAATAGAATCAGGAGATCTTTTTGCATACTTCAGAACTTTACTCATATGAAGTATTAGCAGATTCTCTGAAGAACCAGAATTTAAAAAAAAAAAAGAGATATGAAAAATGACTATTTGGGAACAGTAGTCATGTTTACTAAGACTATTCTTGTATGAAGACTGCCACTGCACAAGCAAAAACTAACAAATAAACCCAGTAAAATTCATGAAAAAATTTACCTGAGATGGAGCAAAACTAACAACAAAACAAACCATCTTTTATGTCTAAAAGCTAAATTTAAACAAGAACTGATACATCCACTTGGTTATCCATTCATGTAAGGACTCCTACTGGAACTAATCAATGGTCCATATAAATCTTAATTTTCGTACTACAGCTAACCCTGGACTTACATTCCCAAGAGTGGTTACATAACCTAAAATTGTATAACTTGAAAGTTTTGGTTTCACTGCTTTAACTTTTATTTAAAAATATGCAATTCAACTTAATTAATTTTATTCATTTTAGTGGTTTAAGAATCCAAATTGTTTGTTTTAGACAAATGATTTCATGATTTTCCAGTCTTCACTAAAAATTTAAATTTATATGAAATCACATCAACACAAAATATGCACAATTAGAAATTGCTAAGTCAAAGCATGCCTAAAATTTGGCTTGTATCCTAAGGGGAGGGGGATGAGGAGAGGGCTAGTAATCTCAATCAATAAACTATTTATAATATGCTTCATCTCAATGGTAATAAAAAATATTGCATGAAAGGTATTTCTTCACAACTTCCTTGATATCTGTAAAAGTCTGTTGAAATATTTTGTGTTAAAATCCAGACATGAAAATATTACAGACAGCTTAACAGACATAGCTATAGCAACCTTCCTCCATCACAGGATGATTAACAAAATTCCTCACCACCTTTCATGTCTAAAAGCTTAATCTTAAGAAAGAAAGAAATTATTTTGGATTGAACTCATAGAATATTGTATGTGTTGAACATTTTTTTTAGGGATATGTTGTTGGTGTTGTTTTAGGTTTAATGCCATTTCTCAAAGCAAAATAGGTTATACATGGCAGCCAGTATAACTGGCGGAGGAAGAACCCTGAAAACCCCCAGTAAGAACTATCAATCCATGGGAAGCTACTGTCAAGTTTTCTTATATACCAGTACCTATACTGGCTGAGCCCAAGACTTGAACTCATGTAGACAGGTGAGAAGGCATGTGCTTCAGACCACATGGTCACCTGGGGTCCCCCTTATTGAGTTAATCAGAAGTCTAACATGTTAATCTTGAGGAGGTGGACTACAGCACAGGAGCTCCAACAGTTGTATGCTTCCTGAAGGGGAAAAACGGAAAATGCTGTCTTTGAAGCATGCAGCTTATCTCCCTCTTGAGAGTACTAGTTGCTATATAATGAAGAAGCATTCTTTTTGTTATCAGTTTATTATAGCCATTTATACATGCAGAAATTGCCTCATCTTAAAAAAATACTTTTCCAATATTCTGAGAAGTCGAAGAAGCTCTATTAAACAAAAAAACACTCCTTTACCAGTACTTCAAACTTTATGAAAAGACTTCATGACCCAGTTTGAACAGCGGTTATATGGTTTGCTTAGTTGAATACATGTGATTCTATTTGTGGTAGAACAAAAATGTCAATTTAAAGTACAGTAAAACCTGTCTTGAAAGACCACTGCTATGTGAGACCACCTGTCTTGAGAGACCACACTCTCAATGAACAAATTTAGTGATTATATAGCACTGTTACCTGCTATGAGACCACCTGTCTTGTGAGACCATAATTTGCTGGCAAAAGAGGTGGTCTTTCAAGACAGGTTCTACTGTACTGCAAATACTTTCATTGTTGAAATTACTGCTTTTAAAAATTTTAATATTTTTATTTTAAAAGAGCAAAAAGGTTCAGCATATTTTACCATTTTTTTTCTATCATTGTTATTTTATATTTACACTGTCAGAACTTTATTTGTAATTGGCACCATGTAACTTTTTGTACTGACATGTCATTAAAAACTAATACATACATACATACATACATACATACATACATACATACATACATCTGTGTATTTATTTAAAATAATTCTTTGTAACAATTTCTAGCAGCCATGAATCCTTGGGAGTTTTTTTTAAGGCTGTCATTTGTTTAAATGTTCCTTTTTACTTTAAATAATGAGGATAGCAAATCATTCTTTTGAAGACTTTATCTTTTTTAAGGTTTAGCAGTACAAGTAGGTTATTTAGTGCAGAGGTAATTGGAGTAAGGTATCTTGCCCAAGGCACAACAGGATTGTCAACCCACATCTATTTGATTTTAAGTCAATCACTCTTCAATGAACCACTGAGTCCCCTGCCTCCATCAGCTTCCTCTTGCAACATTGCAATAGGGTGCATTGGGCCTACTCCACATCCCCAAGTCCATGGGGATTGGGGCCTCTTTTGAAATCTTTGAGCCCCATTAGTTATGGTGCTTCTGGATTCCTGTATGCTAGATATACTTATTGATGGAGACAAAATAACAAGCAGAGAAAGCACAAGTTCTTTGAAGCAGCTGTTATCATATTAACATAACTTACCATATATACTTGCTTAAAAGTTGAGTCAAACTGCAAAGATCCTGATCTGCCAAGGCATAATGCACCTGTAGATCTGGGCCAATGATGTTTATTCTATTGGTACCTTATGCAATGGCAGATCTGAGTCAGTGCAATGTGCATTTGGACACGTTATATTCAAGTATATATGGTAATTTTCATCTTGTCTAATGCAATGCCCATAGTACAGTAGGTTTTGTTGATAAGACTACAAAGAAGGGCTTTTGATCTGATTATTGTTGGTTTGACCCTGCATGTCACTGTTAACTGTTTTCAATGCTTTATTCAGAAATCGAATTCCAAGCTTCTTAACAAAAATATGTTTGATTCTCAATTTCTCACAGGACATGCATGGCTGGGGGTAATAATCTATTACTCATGACCAAAAAAAATCAACCAATTAACAGGTTTGTTTGAGGTTTGAATCTCTTGATACAATATACACAAATCTGAAAATATGCCATCAGAAATAAATGAATACTTTCTTTACTTCATTAGCTTTAGATTTCTTTGTTGCTTTTGCAAAAAGATCTTGATTCATGTGTAATTTAACTTTTCATGATTTTTAAAAGATTTTATAATGATTTTAAAATCAGCAAAGTAATAAAAGTCATCTTGAAAGTTCTGCATGGAAGGCACATGGAAAAGAATCTGATCAATTGCTTCTTCACTTAGAAAATTGGCACATGGTATTTTGTCAGAAAATAAACTGAAAAACAACATTTACCAAAAGCAGGTAAATCAAAGTTGTACTCAATTTTAATAAAAAGTTAAAACTAAATTAAAGCCTACTTGGTACATGGAACTGTCTGTCCCAGTGATAAGATACATCTAATCTCATTATAGCTTGATTGACAAGTGAGCAACACATGAATGTAGTCATGTTTAATTACCAAGTCTTTCTAATTTGTGCTGATAACATTGTCATGTGTAGAAATATAATTTTTCTGACATTATTGTTGTAAGGAATCTTTGATTGATTGGGATTTTACAGCGCAATCGCAACATATGGCTATATAGTGTCAAAGAAAGGGTATGCAATAAAAACGGAAAAACACAATGAGATGGTGAGGATAATATTATGTTTGTTCCCAATCAATGGGTAATCTAAATTGTATCATATGTATAAAGGGTAATTAAATAATAAAAGGTATTTAAGGTGATAGACAGTATTGATAGTACTAAATATGCCAAAAGGTATCCATGTATTTGGGCACCCACCTGTTGATAATAACCCAGATAATAAAATGAGCCATAGGGTACCCATTTACTGTATACAAATTTTCTACCAGAGCTTGTAAAGGCAGCACTTTCTTTTTGAGTAGACACTCTTTGATTTGAGCTGCAAGTGTGGTACAGTAGCTAGTAACAGAGGGTGGTTATTTTATCTTGCTGCCCAACTGACGTGTTCAATTGCAACCTTGAATAGATTTCACAAACTGTATGGTCAATGTGTTACTACAAAGCTCAAACTATGTCTCAAAAAAAGTATTCACATGTGACTGTGAGGCCAAGGAAAGGGAGTCAGATGATATTTATGATGACTAGACCACAACGATTTACTAGACGACAATGGAGGGATATCAGAACTTTATCAGAAAATGTGGATGAATTCTTGGACTTTGTACCAGACAACATTAGGTACTGATATTTATAGGATACTCTGAATTTAAAAATGTTGACTTTAACTTCAGGTCTGTACACATTTAATACAATTTCCCTTTGATCAGGTACCCAATCATTAGGGTCTATGGGTACAGGTAGAAGTTTTCTAAAATTTTAACAGCTTTAGACAGTACACATGTTGATTATAGATACTCAAAAGGAAATAGGGTGCACAAAAGTTAAAATTATATGTTACTGTATCAAAAAGTGCCTGCAAGTGCTGAACATTGTAGTAGCAATCTCGTGTTGGGTGGAGACTGAAACTATCAGAAAAGTGCTTCATGGTAAAGTTCATTGCAAGAAATGCACTCGGGTGTATCTTCACCGTTTCAGATGGGTTTATGTACCAAAATTGTGTTCATTTTATGTGAAGTATACAATACAAACATTGCACACCAGTCCCTGACTCATCATGTTTCACTGTTCATGTTTGCCACAGCATTAGTTTAATTTATACATAAAAAAATCCTCAAAATTGTTTTTATTTACTTTACAAATGATGATAAGAGGTCTTTCTCAGGGGTAAACTGGGTATGTTTCTTGGAACATAAAGATAATTGATCCAATTCATGAAGTCATCATTTGCAGCAAGACAGCATTTGCAAAAACAGCAATGCAAATGACTTGCAACTGAAATAGCAACCATACAGATGCTTTACCCAATTTTTGTATTAATTAGAAGCTAGCTGTAGACATGGTTCCTAGAATTGCTGGGCAGATACAGTCATGTGTCAATGGCTGTCGACAAGGTTCCTTGAATTGCTGGGTGGATACAGTCATGCCTCAATGGCTACGGCCAAACTGGAATGCTAATCTGGTGGAAATCATGCCTCAAGGAAAGCTAGAAGGTTGTACAGTTCTCCAATGAAAAGTGTAGTTCTCAACTATACAACCTACTACCTCAACCCGAGGGCATGGAAACAGTCAGTGGAGGGCCTCCAACTTTGGTCTTCTTCCTCATGGCATGGAAGTCTTTATTGAACTGTAGGATTGTATCATTATTAGGCCAATGCATCTTAATGGGCGTAAGCTGTCTATTTGAATCCACTGCTTTTGAAGCAGTGTCTGAAAAGTATTAACTTTAAGCATCATCATGCAAGGAAATGACTGATTGGTTGAATTTGACCTTTAAGCAAGAAAACAGCGAATGGAAGTATACTGAACTGGAATGCTCTGGCTTAACGGAATGTCTGGAAATAATCTTAGCAGCGCAAAACTTTTAGCCCCTTAAAGAAAGCAGTGGAATAGGCTTCAAGCATGGGATTTGACTGAAGTGATCAGGAACTTTCTTCTGCAATCAAAGAACATCCGGATGGCTTCAACTTTTCAGCTAACTGACAAATCTGACAAGAATCACAGACAAGCTGTATCAAGCTCTTTCAAGAGCTCAGAATTTCTTGTCAGTTTTAGAGTATGTTTAATAAAGGGCAAGAACTGAAACTTAAAATGTCAGGACCCTCTAAATCATTTGGATGATATGTCTGCAGCAAAAGAATCAACCAATATAAACCTGAAAACTTCACCCTCTGCATTGCCCATCAGAAGAACAAATAATCTTCATGCAAGCTCTTTTCACTGACCAGCCATCAAGCTATATCAGAAGAAACCAACAACACTATTAAGAACCTTCAACACTGAACAGAACATCATGGACTAGATGAAACATGAACAATTAAATCCGTGCTTAGGTAACTGGGTGAAAGTTGCAAAGAGGTTGACCAGTCTACATGTGAAACTGGCAAAATTCAGAACTGAAGATTGAACTGCTTTAACACAGGAGAAAAAGAACATTTATTCCATATTTATTTTATGCTAGCCAGTGATTTAGTGGATTTTCCAATAGAAATAATTTGGCAATCCAATGGAGTGAATTATGAAAACATTTTTCCACTGGTTCAATATAGACAACAATAACATTATGATCTATTTTCTTTTTTAAAGAGCTTCATATTAGATCAGATTTACATACTTCCAGGAGTGGGTCTTAATTGAAATATCAAGCACAAGTTGCAATTCATGTCAATTTGGAGCCATATTACTGCCTTGCTAAGAAGTATAGTCAGTACTTTACTTACTTAACCCTTTTAAACCCTTCACTACTCTACATTCACTTCAGCCTTGCAAATTTGTGGCACTAAATTTGGTTATTGATAAAACAAAATAAATTTAACAAAATGGTAAATTTTAAAAATGAATGCTCCCAAGTACTTCAGTTTATAAATATGTGGTTCAAGATTATTATTATTATTATTATTATTATTATTAGATATTGTAAGCATATTGTAAATTTAAGGCTAATAAATAAAAAAGTATGCTATAATAAGAGATCTGAAGAACAGAAAAAGAATAATGAAAAAAATATTTGGGTATAAAAAGCCTAAAACAAAAGCTGGAGAAACCATACAAAACTGGTATATGGTGCAAAGAACAAATTAATTTTCAAAACATCAATGTGTGAAAAGAAGTCATACCAAAGACAAATTTGGTTTGGTCTTATGAATACATCATAAGCCTAAAACAGATATTGATGGTTTGGAAACACGAGTGTTACAAAGATAAGTCAATTAAAGTTACTCTTTGAGGAAGCATTAAAAACAAAGAGAAGACTTGGAATGCCTTGTCATAATTTACTTGTTCACACAAAACTGACTGCTAAAAGAAGCAAGAAGACTGCCACAAAATTAAAAATTTAAATGGCTTTAGAGAGATATTATTAAGGTTTTCTCACGATATATTTATCTAACACCTCATTTTCCAGCACTTACATTTAATGTACCATTTACAGTAGCAAAGGAATGTAAAATATGTTTTGATTAAAAAGTCATTAATATAATAAAAACATGACTGCAACTTATATATCACACATCTTAACATGTAAATCTGAAATTCAAATATTAAAGAGATATGATTTAGATGAATGAACAATGATTATCTTGTCAAATTATTTTTAATCAAATTTTGTTACCAAAAAATCCGTAACATTGTGACTGTGTCATTTCTTATCTACACGAGTCTGTTGAAAAAATGTAGTTATAACTTTTGCCACTGTTTATTTGTACATCTAACAAATAAAAATGCCAAAAAAGTTATTTAACATGTACTTTTGACTCAGAATGATACAGAAGGAAAATGCAAGAGAAAAGCAGTTGCAAGTTGTAAAAATCTATGGCAAAATGTTGAACACTGAGATTTCACTTTAGGACAGCATGACTTCCATGTCATATTCTCCTTCCATGTAAATAAAGGTCTCAATTTTTCTTTCTCATTTGACAGATCTGACTGACTGAGGCTAGGTTCACATGATGGGTTGTCTTGGCAACACAGACCCATAGAGACGAGCTTGCGATCCAACAAGAACACAAGTTCGGATCTACGGGTTTGCATAGCGAAACTGTTTCCTCTGGCATGGATTTATTGCTGAGGCCTAGCAATATCAGTGCAACAGAAAGGAGCAACAACAGAAAAAACTTCAAGGATAGTCTTCAAGTGAAAGAAGTGGCCAAAATTTGGATATACAACATTTTAAAACAACATGCAGCTAAAGGTTCATACAAAAGAAATAAATGTGTGGGATGATATAATTTTTTTCCTGAATTGACTTAAACAACATTCTCTCACTGTAGTGCCTTCATTTTAACACCTGTTATAAGGCATGTATTGTAATGAATCACTTATTTTGTTACAGAGTACAGTAGTTGTAAAATGATACAGTGGTCCCCCTCTTATACGGCCACCCCTTCTGCACTGGGAAAGTGGCCTTACAAGACGGGTGGCCTTTCCAGAGGGGGACTAAATTTTTTGTGAGAAGTATATGTAATGTACATAGTAAGAAAGCTACATACTTCAAAGCATTTAATATCTTCATTTAATATCTTCGTTTAAAAGTAACATTAATTATTACAAGGTTCTTCTTGTTATAATAATAGACTTATTTCAACTGAATATACATTAATAGTTCTTATTATTGCATAAGTGTGATATGCAAGCAGGTGTTGTTGTCATGCACATTGCAAAACCATTCAAAAAAGTCATTTAAATCTTGGTACATACATAATTCTCTTTCCAAGTGCTCCATTTTCCCACAGCTGCTGAATAACCTCCTTATCGGTTACGACGCTGATTGAATCTTTTCAACATAAAATTGTTTTATTCAAGTCTTTTCTACATAAAATTGTTTGGCAAGTCCCCCCTCTCCACCTCACCTGATGTCGTTGAGTAGAATAACCGATTTTCTTCTAAAATAATATGTCTCTGTTTACGTTATGACATGTTAATGTTTGGTAATGATTTATTTGGATGTTGCTAACTGTATGCGATTTAATTATGCAGACGAAACTTTTGTAGAGTGGACAAAATGCCTTCTTTGTAAAGGAAGTGATAAATGTGTCATCACATGATTTTTCGGTCTCTGTCTGGTACCTTGTTTTGTTCAAGGTTAATTTCTCTGTTTGTGTGCTAATGCACAAAATCTGTTTTTAGCCTATGCTGACCCCGTTATGATGTTGACAATTACGTCCGGTTGTAATCATCAAAGAGAAGAACTCGACAGATGTGTCTAGCCCAAAACTCTATCATAACATTGTTCAGCCCATTTTCTGTAAACGTCGGCTTTTATAGACAATGATATAATATTAATCTTAGTGTTACATGTACTTCAGTCAACATTTCTTTCAGTAACGGAAACTTGACATTGGGAGACATGTATCGATGATAGAGATAATCTGATTACTTACCTTACGTCACGATATGAATTAATTATTGGTTCTGGATACATTTGAAATAAAAAGTGGCCCCTTGTGAGGGGAACATTTTATATTTTTGTACTAATATGCTGGCTGCCGGTAATGTTAGAGGGGTGACCATTCTTGAGGGGTATGTTTTAATACAAACTCATTGGTGCCAAGGGATTCTGGCCATAAGAAGCGGGTGGTTGCTGGTCGGAGGGGGGCATTCAAGAGGGGGACTACTGTATGTATCAATCAGTTCACTGTAAGACTATCTCATTACAAGCCAGTACCTTATAAACTTGCTTACAAATAAAGTCAAATTGCAAACAACATGGATACTGATCTACATAATGGATCTATACGTCAGAATCTATGTTGTTTTACTGATTATTCCTAACAAACTGCACAGATCCAGATCTGCCAGCGCATTATGTGATGGCAGATCTGGGTCTGTGCAGTTTGCAGTTGGACTCATAAGCAAGTACGTATGGTATACCTGATGGCTCCAGTGGACATCAATAAAATGAAGGACTGCTGTACTTGGTTTTATTCTAATACGGTTTGATGTAGATGCAGCCATCTTTAACTGCCATTGAGTATAATGTGGAAACAAGGTTTAACAAATATTTGAGATATGGTAGATTTAAAACGTTAAAATGATGACAAATGTATCAAATGATTGATCCATGGCAAAATAATACAGTACTCATTTCCCGCAAAGCACTTCAGCATAACACAGTCATTATTATATCACAGGTATGGTCATGGATTCCAATACACTGGCTAAATTCCATTTTGTTCATGCATAATACTGCAACGATTGATGGTTAAAAATATGGCATGAATCATGCTTTTTAGCTGTAACATTATCATATATGCTGTTAAAAGGCTAAAAATCTTGTGTAATTCAGCATCCTGTTTTGTGGCATGCATTACAAAACCTGCATATTATGAACTCTCTAAATCAATAGCAGTGAAAAATGGTTGATTGTATTCAAAATGTTATACAGTGTGCTAACAATACTTAAAATTATGAGTCAAAACATAACCTTAAAATCCAGCTTCTCCTTCCGAGCCTTTGAAATATGATCAACCAATGCAAAGATCCTGAAATCAGAAAGTGAATTAAATGATAAAAATATTCATCTTATATATATATATATACATATATATAAACACACACACACAAACCTTGATATCATGTAACAGCTTGAATCCATAACTGCCAACCACATTACCAAACCATGCTTTAGCAAGAACTGTAATATGTACTGAACTATGATGCAAAGACCGCTGCAGCATGAGGGTTATGTTTGAAAACTTAAGGGGGGGGGAAGCATCAATATTGCAGGGCAGAATAATGTTTTAAAAATGAAATAAAGCAACAATACTAAACTTCGTGTTGTTTTCTTTCAACCTTAATTGTCATACCTTTGAGACAAGAAATTCAAACACGATGATTGAATTTTGGTCATGTGTCAACTGTACTACTGCAGTATATCCAATGTACACAAGTCACTCTTTACCTATGTGAACTGACTGTGCTATGAATTGATAGAGACACTGGAGGCTAAGAGAATTAATTGTGCCTTTCATATTGTATTAAGAAATGAAAAAAATTATGTATATACCATTTTACTATTCTCAAAAACAGCCCTCTCGAGGAAAAAGAAGAGCAAAAGTTAAAGTTAATGAAGAGTATAAGACCTCGGGAAACCTCAACCTATTAACATGAAACCTGAACATATTAATGACCTGCATAGACTTTTGATTGTGGAAAACTGATGTGGTCTCAATAACTTTTTAGTACTGAAAAAATAAACTACTCATCAACCTACCCTTTTCTTTACATATTTGACAATAGCCATTGATCTTCAGCATGTGCAGATTTGATGAAATTTTATTCTTATTTTATGGACTTTGTAATTACCCTTGCTAGGAGACATATTCAACTGCATCACACGAGAAAATCTATATGAACCTATAAATCTTAAGGTGATACTGGATGGCTTTGATCTCCAGCTAAGTAACATTTTTCACACTTTAAAAGTTAAATACTGCAACACATTATAAGTGTTCATCCGTATGTACTATTAACAATTACAACACCTGTTACCATATTAACCCATGTTTGTGAACCCAAAAGTTAAAGTTGTGACCTTTGTATGCTGTCAACCCATGGTGCACCAGTAGATTCTGGTCTATCCAGTTCTTTTAAAATAAAAAAAAGTAGAATAAACGGCACAGGCTCCGATTTCAAAGTGCAGTATGTGACGGCAGTTCTGGGTGTACAATATTCACAGACGGGTGTACATCACACGTGGACAAATATCCTTATCCAGACAAAAATAACGTGGACTAGTGAATTTTCACTTAAATCCAACTAATACCAGAAATCCAAGAAAAGCCACTCATAGTTCAGGCCAGAAGATTGATTCCATTTTAGAAATCTAGAGTTTAATCCCTGAAGCTGTCATTTGCAAATGCAAGTACTCTAGTAATCTGTCCCAAATCTGTGGTTTTCTCACAGATCTCATTCCTCTACCTGGGCATCTGGATGGATTGTTAAGAGTACATCAGATAAGTTGGGATTTAGTGTACAATGCAGGCCTAGTTGTTGTTGTAGGGCTTAACGCCATTTTTCAGCACACGATAGGCTATACATGGCGGCCAGTATTAATGGTGGAGGAAGAAACCGGGAAATCCCCGGAAAGAACCACCGACCCACGAGAAGCTACTGGCAAGCTTTCTCACATATCCACATTCGCCGAATCTGAGACTCGAACCCACACAGACAGAGGTGAGATGGCAGTGATCCGTAACGGAGAGCGCTTTAGACCACTCGGCCACTCGGGGCCCCATGCAGGCCTAGAATTTAACACAAATTACTTTGTAGCCAGAAGGACTAGTACATTGAGAAATTTACAAGTCCTGCTGAATCCTCACTTGTCCTTCCCACAAATGCTGAATGGTGACAGCTGAAACTATACTTGCCATGGGATTACTAAAAAGTTAAAACTACCAGTCTGACATGAAATTGACTAGCCTCAGGCTAGCAGACTACTGCTAATCTTGAGACCTGGAATGAAAACAAAAAACCAGACCAGAATTCTGCAGAAAAGTAACGTTAGCCCAAGACTTTCCTCAATAATCCCTATAGCCCCACCCACCCACCCACAATGCCCTGGCCCAGAGGGGATAGTTTAAATTCTAAATCCCTTTGTATCATCTACAGACCAAACCCAATAAAATCCGAATGTCTTTTATACTGAACTCTGTAGGATGTAACAACACACACACACACACACGCACACACACATATATATGTATATATACCACTCCCTCAACAACTTGCACCCTAATAAGTTTCATACCCTCTTATAACACTGGGACACGCATTTATCGCATGTTTATTGGTACTGGAAAATACCAACTAAATCTGCCCTTATTGTTGAACATGCAAAAAAATCACAACTAAACTTGGTAAATGAAACCTTAATGTATCACTCATTTTACTGTTGAGAATATAATTAATCCCAACTGTGTTTTGATCTTCGACCCGCGAAGTATTTGTTTTATTGTTACACACAAAAAGAAATATGCTTTGTATTATCATATTAATTATATCTGTTGTATAAAATAAACCAGAGGGGGGGTGTAATAAATTAAAAAAAACCCCCAAAAGCATGCAATTTCTACCTGTGTATACTGTTCATGGTCGTATCAGGTCAGTTTGTTTCAAATGATCAATCAAATACCGTTTTAAATAAATTATGTAAGTAATATAATTAAACTACCTTAAATTAGCCTACTCCTTCACAACTGTAATCAAAGATAGCAAAGCAATCAAGCAAAATAAGTAGCTTGTGAATAAAATACAAATACAGTTCATTATGGAGATGCGAGTTCCAGAGTCTGAAGTGAACTTAAAATTTCTTAACTGACACAGAGAGATTTCCTCAAGGACAAGAAGTTTCACTATTATTTGCAGTGAAATTACAGCATCAATATTTTGCATATAGAATATTAAACAAAACTGAGTTTTGACAAGGAGGGCTGTTTCATGAAACAAATGTCTCTAGTGTCTGAAGAAAAAAATTGTTTTCTTATAAATCAACAAGAATAAAAACCAGTGATATAATACACTGTGTTTCTGCATACACATATTTGTTGTTGAAACCTATCGTAATATGTTATTAACAATCTTTCAGAATAACGATTTATCTTGAAAAAGGCAACTGATACAAAAAAATGAACAACTTCATTAGAAAAAGCTTGTTCTCTGACAATGATTTCAAACCATGATTATAAAACAAGTATTCTGCAATTAAACAACATAGTTTACCCCTCTCCCCCTGGTCTGTTTTTCTTGATGTCAATCAGGATGGCATCCTTTCTTAATTTATTGAGGTCCCTTGGTAACTTTGCCCTTGCTTTTTGTGCAATATGAATTTGGAACCCATTGTGCGTTAATTATTGAGGGAAAGGTGCACACACACATACACACAAGCATATGAGTTGGGTCCAACTGCAATAGTGTGAGACCTTGATCTGCAGGTGCCTTATGCAATAAGAATCAGACTCTATAATGTTTGTTTTACTGATTACTACTAAAAATATCTGCATAGACCAAGGCCTGTCTTGTGAGTATATATGGTAGTTAATTAAGGCACTAATCCAGTAATATAGAAAAGACACTATTTTAAGTATGGCAGAAAAAAAAGACCACATAACAAACTGAGACTACCACTATCAGCATTCAGATGGATTCAGTTTGCAGGATATACATACAGTCTAGCCAGCCTTATTAACGATGATTAATAGGTGTCATCAGTGGTAACCTGACATGTAAATTTAATTATGGTTTTTATAAATTTATTTAACATGTCCAAAATAACAATGATGGTAACATGAAGCTAAGTAATTTGTGGAAAATAATTAATGGAACCCCTAAAATGTTGCAAGTCGTCTCATAAATGAAGTGTTTTACCTGTACACATCAATTGCTTGGGCATTGCATGTACTAAAAAATTAAAGAAGGCTCATCCAATAAAAATATAAGCAAATTTATACTTTGTTCAGCAAAAAATAATGGTATCAGTTCCATTGCTGGTGAAACCACAAGTTTTCTGCATTACTGAGTATCTCTTATTATATTATAATGGATCTCACAGATTTGAAACAGTTCAGGAACTGAAATTCATTATCCCTATTTTTAGGGAGAGATTACTGACAGTCACCATCTGTTAGTATGTAACTCTATCACCTCATAATCACTGGAAATTCACATACCATACATACTCGCTTACAAGTCGATCTGCTGGTGCCAGCAACATAGACCCTGATGTGTGGATTATGATCTTTGCTGTTTGATTCAACTTGTATAAACAGTAACTTAATTCCCAAGATGACAGACCAAACTTCAAGGGCTGGTTGCTTATATTTGGGCACTTAAGCACACAGTTGGTTATATCATGCAGAGAAATAGGAAACCAATTGCTGTTGCCCAAGGACACAGATGCTCTTGACCTGGGCTGGTCTTGGCAGGTATCAAACCCATGCCCATTGGATTATGGGTCTGATGCTGCTCCACCATGTAAAGGGAAGCTGCTAAAAAAATGTGTTTAAGTTTTTCTGAATAAACAAGAAATGTTAATGATATTTGCTGCTCCCATTCTTGTCTAAATTAGCCCCCTTTTGACCCAGTAATGACACAAGAGTCAAATTTTTTTCCCACTTCACTGAAATGACTGTATGAAAATTTTGATTTTATATTCTGACACCCAAAAACTTTCTATGTATACCATAAAGTAATTGTGACTGGAAATTGTCCAATTGAGACTGGTTCTGCTGTCATCATTGAAACTATGACAAAATCTGTTTTTATCTCAAACCAGACACACTATCTGTTTCTATATGGGATCATACATTTTCTCCTCCATTAAATGTAAGCCCATCAAGTAGTCTAACCCAATCATAAAATGTTTTCACTCCACTGTGTCCAGACCTCTATTCCCCAAAGTATCAGCATGGTTTTTGTTTCTGTCTGAAGGACCAGTCTAGACCAAATTATAATGGGATTTCCTTGCTAATATCCAATATCAGTAAGTTGAGATGCCATTTTAATATTCTGCCTCTCCTAATGTGATGTGCAAATCTGAGGAGACAAACATCTCAATTTTGGGCCCCCAATGATAATGCCATCTAGCTCCATTAGGGCCCTGTCTGGGAATAATTCTTCCTAACAATAGATTTACCGAATTACTGATATTCAAGTCCAATATCTGCCATTCTTAGATGGTATCGACATATTACAACTAAGAAAGAACTGTTGACCTTCATTATCAAGGTAATAGCTGTTAAACTGCGTACCTTATAAATGAGAAATGTGTAACTATTAAATATTTGTTTTAAGATGTAATGATGCAAATCAAAGGGATAATAGTCACACAAAGTGTAAAATGGTTCAAATTTAGGTTCAACTTGAACATATACTACACTGCTAAATTTTCTAAGCAGTCCTCCTATTCACATGGATTCAATCCAGAGAACACATCTTTCATTTATAGCACACTGCACTCCATGGTTTTGGCAAATGTATACTGACAGCCTACATGGTAACGAGCGCTATGAGGCTAACGTTAAGGCAGTTTCATAAAATTATTTTCAATCTTTGATTATAAATTTTTTCAGAACAAAACAGTAAAAGACAATAGCTAAAATACTCCTAGCTACAGTGAACGAAATGGTGAAGTGGCTTAACCACTTAAAGCTTATGTTAGCCAACTTTAAGTTGTTAGTTTGGGTGAACTATTAGAACGCTGCAAACGGTTGGCCTGCAAATGAAATAATGCTGATTATATAAGTAAATTTTAGAAATAGCAATTTAGAACAGAATTTTTTTAAATAGTCATGGTTCACACAGCCCTAGAGAATTTTTTTTTCAAGGAATTACACAAGTTTACAAAGGAGTATTTTTTCTTGCCGAATTTGAACTACACTAACCATATATTACATTGTTTAATTTTATGTATTTATTTATGGTTTTTGGAATGTACGTGAATCACAAATATTCTGAATTAAAAAAGCGATATATCTTTTTTTTTTTTTTTACAAATTTTACATTTTGGGTGATATTGCAAGAAAAAATGTCAGGAGTTTTGGGAAAAACTGCAAAAAGTTTTTAAAGAGATTTAAATACTTTTCAAGGAAAATACAAACATTTGCAAAATTAATGTTTTTAAGGCAACCCCACAAATTTAAGTATAAAAGCTCATGCCAAATATTTATCATCATTATATCATCCAAAATGAAATAAAAATGCATAAACTTTGTGTAGTCTACCACAAATGAAAGGCCAAATGGATCTATTGTCCATCAAACAAACTGTAAAATAAAAAAATGGCAGCAGACATTGAAATATCAAACTGACAGCATTCTCAACACTCTAACTCCCATCTCTCTTTTCTCTAAGTATTGTCACTCTCTCCACTTCCAAAAGTATTGTGAAAATAAGACAGTTCAATGAATTATAAAAACTTAATACTAAATAATTCAAGGACAATATTTCTAACCTTTACAAGCAGGGCAGGAAACCATACAAAAATAAGAATCTATTGCACCAGGTAATTTAAGTTGGAGTCACAAAGTGCCTATTTGTGACTCACACAGTAGTTACATTAACAGTGCATAGACAGTGATGTAAAAGTTCCATCAGTTGTTATGTGGGACTTAAACAAAGTACCTACCACATCTTTTTTATTTTTCTGATGCCAACATTTCTCTCTGGGATCAATAGAAATCCATTATTCCATCAGATTTAGTCCCAAATTTGATTTTTTTCATGGAATTTCCTTTATAAAACCTTGGCATGGTGAAGCTTTCAGTCAGCATATATAGATAAATGCAAATAATGCCGAACAAGCACAAAGTTAACCTTTTCCTTCAAGATATTTTAAAACTGCAGAGGTCAATATGACCTCATACACTAATATGTAATGTTGCCCTAGTGTTACCTCCCTTCCCCTAAGATGTCTGCATAAAAGCACCTTTAAAATGCTAGCCTTTCACTTCGTTGGACTTGCCAATATAATATACATTTCAAGATTCTGCTGCAGATACCATCAACCATGGGCTGTCTGTAGCTCAGGTAGACAGTCCACATTGATCAGCTTACAGTGGGGTATTTATTGATTCTGGTCTGTCAGGTGTAAGTTGGCTTTTGTTCTGGTAGTCTAGACTAGGCTAATGACTTGATCAATTTAACAGACAGGGGAACTGTGATAAAATGCCCAACACTCAGCTATTGATATTGAGCAGTATGGGACATATGATACATGTCTACACACAAGCTTGATCAGTCTGCTGTAAAATCTATCAAAGTTGACACATTTCAAACTCACCTGAGTGAGACTGGAGAGGCATAATGCATACCAACTTCTTAGTTTAAAAGTAAACACAACTATTCATTTGATGCTAATTTGTCAATGCATAACAATGCAAGAACTACTTATATTGACCATAGCCAGAGTGTTATAGGATTTTCCTTCTTTTTACTTAAATGTACATCACACGTACCTCTTCATTTATATTCCTTTTACAAAAACAAGTTGATGCGGACACCATGGGTAGTACAATGCCCCTCCACCAATAGCAATGGCAGTATTGGTGGGATTTGGGTGTACAGGAGAAGAAATAAGGCTTAAATGGGGGAAAAAAAGACATCATAAATTATTTTTTTTTTTCAATTTCAACTTGTTTTGCACTTAATACTTTTGATTTTTTTTTCCCCCACAAAAACTACTTTAAATCAGGATTCCAATGAGAGTTATACTGTTCACCAACAATTCAAAACTCAATTACATATTCCTATTACAATCTTGCTTTATGTTTCATTAAACTTTCACACAAACACTTACTACATCTGAAGTATTAAAAAAAAATAATTCTGACTTACTTCAGCACTTTGGCACTAGAGACAAAATCTCCAGCATTTTAAACTGTATGTTAAATAATGCCAAGTGAATCAATATTCCAAATAGTTTCTGCACAATTGTTTTGTTTTCATTACTCTGTGCACCTGAGTTGTCTTATATACAACAATTTGGGGGTGGGGGTGATAATTAGGGTCATCTTTTTTTTCAAACAAGTATATGCGTTACAGTTTATTCCTTTTCAAGAACCTGGTAAAAAGTTGCACAAAACTGTCAAATGAGGCAATTCAGGGTCATGGGTTCCTATAGTATTCACCGATAATTTGTCAATTTCTGTCTTCAAAATTGAAGGGTTTCAGATTAAAAACATCTCTATTCATGTCCTGTCATGTAACTTGTTTAATTCAATCAAAACTATTCTTCAAATATTATTTATACCTTTTAAAGAAGACCACTGCTGGCTGACATTTGGTTCTGGAAAAAAACTCTGCACTGGGTTTTCACATATTTTTAAACAAAATTTTCCAGGTTTTCTCCTTGATAGAGATGCCATACCTGCTCTTTTTTGTGGACATGTCCTCTTTTTGGTCCTTAAAAGCTTTATACAGATGCACCCACTCTCCCAAGTGTTCTCTTTTTTAAAAGTTCAAATGTGGTAATCATATACATGGATGAAATTTAATTTTGTAAGGTTCATAGACATCTCTTACCGAATAGAATCAAATATAAATTGACTTCAAAAATGTGCATGTTTAAAAATCAAAAGCCGTTTCATTTTATTAATTTTTTTAAATGTAGTTTAATGCCATTTTCCAGCACAGATAGGCTATATATATGGCAGCCAGTATAACAAGTGGAGGAAGATGCCAGGAAAATCCCGGAAAGAACCACCAACCCACAGGAAGCTACTGGCATGCTTTCTCATGTACCCACATTGGCCAAGTCCAAGACGACGAACCCATGCAGACAGAGGTGAGGTGGAAGTGATTCGCAACAGTGAGCAATTTAGACCACTTGGCCACTTGGGGCCCCTCCTTTTTGTTGTCACCAACTGGTGTTAATAACTTTTACTGGTTGTACTGTGCCCTATCATTTTTATGGATCTTAGTATTCGTGTACAAAATAAAGTTTAAATTTCATCTTACCATATACACTTACTTATAAGTGAAGTCAAACCACAAACAATAAAGATCCTGATCTTCCACAGCATAATGCACCTGCAGATCAGGGTCTATGTTGTTTGTTCTAGTGATTACTCCAGGCAAACTGCACAGACCCAAATTTGCCGGCACAGGTCTGTGCAGTTTGCAGTTAGACTTGACTTGTAAGCAAGTATATACAGTACTTGTGCAATCAAACATAAATTTTTCTGAACTTCTGAGGACAGATTTTCTCCAATTAAAAAGCATAAATGACAATAAAAAGAACAAATTTGAAGTCCAGGTGACATCTGATTGGTCCAGTCGAGCACAATGCTGATACTACTGGATGTATGCATTAGTGTTTTATGGCACCTTAGTACAACAAAGGCTGTATGATGCCATTTAAAACTATATCTTTAAAAATGTGAAATGAAGAACTGTACAAAAGGTTTAGGAAGATTAAATTGGTATACAGAGAATCAATGAATTACAACATTACTATACAACATCTTGGCTTGCAAAACATTACTTCAAAATACCATTACCAAGCTGTGCATTAAAGTATAATAAGTACACACTGAGATATGAGTTTTTACTTCAAAGATCAGTGTAAAAAAGGTATGACAAATATAGTTTTTATTTCACAGATCTGCGTATTTAAGATGCACAGTGATATAAGGTTTTAAAGTAGACAAAAACTGAGATGGAACAGCTTTAATTTCACAAATGATCTACATGTACATGATGTACATGTAGCTGTTTCTTGTAAGTGGATTTTATACCACCTCATACTGCAAGAAAAAAAAAAAAAGAACAAACATACTGTTGACAAATAATGAATTGATAAACATGAGGAGTTAATTGTTTCAATAGCCTGGATTTGATTTTACACATAAAATGTTTTAAAATAGTGTGATGACTCAATTTCACTCTATCATGCCCCAGCATTTTCCATTATCACTCAACACATATACATAGTATTGATTTCAGTCTGTGGTGATATCATATTTTTGATGTTAACTGATTTCACAGCTGACTTCCCACGATCACTTAAACTGTTAAATCTTGCACCAGGCGCAGTCAGCAAAATTCGAACACCTGAAAAACCAATGATTAGCCGTCTGATTGTAATAAATGCCAGCCACAAGCTGATACACTGGCTTCATTTGATTTTATAATGCTGCTGATACCAGTTTTCTCCATCAGGATTCTACCACACTTGGGTCTCCATCAGGATTCTACCATACTTTGGTATGAACTGCAATTCCAAAAATAAAGTCATGCTTAAAAAAAACAAAACAAACTTACTGTTCACGTTTTAATTCTAGACCAAACATTTAAGTTGATGTCATGTTTGCAAGCACTAGGCCAAGTAGCCCAAGTGTTTATATTTGTACCTTATCTGCAGCTTAAGTCCATGTGTTGATACATGTACCTCATCTGTAACACAAGGCCAAAAGTATATATTTGCACCTCATCTGTAACACTGGACTAAGTGATTATATTTGTACCTCTTGTACCTTATCTATAACATAAGGCCAACTGTTGATATTTTGTACTTCATCTGCAACATACAGCTAAGTGTTCACACTTGTACTGCACCTTTGACATAAGGCTACATTTTGATATTTGTACCTCATCTGTAAAACTGTTTCTATTTGAGCCTCATCTGTAACATATGGCTAAGTGTTTGTATTTGTATCTCATCTGTAATGTAAGTCTAAGTGTTTCTCATTTGTACCTATCTCTAAACACTATACAAATTGTTGAGGTGTAGATCATGGATTTTTTTCTTCAAGGTTTCTATTTTTTGTTTGTTTAACAGAGATTCGATTTGAGATTGTGAGGTTCATTTTGGTGAAAATGGCAGTGAAAAAATAACACCCATGCACCCCCACTCCCACCAGGTTACCACTAGACACCTCTCTTGGAACAGCATCTAAATCCACCAACTGATGTACACATGCTTACCAAATCTTGGAAAACTAATTAAAGGGTGATGTAATACTACTGTTGATGACCATAGTCAAGTCAAAACAGGGACTATGAATTAGGCTTCTTTGAGGAAATTGTATATGGAGTCAGCCTTTGATCAGTCCATTAATGCCCCTCACTTGTACAGGTAAAGTAGTTACACCTTATTCTCACCTGGCCAATCTACCTTACCTTGATACAACTGGGAGTAACTACTTGGGAGAGATGATCAACTGCTGACCAGCTGGAACATAATGACCTGAAGTTAACTTGACCATGACCCCATCAAGCTGAAGTTAACTAGATTTTGACCCCATCAGGCCAAATTTCTAGACAAATGCACTTCACAGAGAATATTGTCAGAGAAGCTTTTTTGTATGCTGGCTACCAAATTCATTCTACAAGTGGATTTGCTTTACACCTAGTGTTGGAAATTAATTGAAATTTAAATGTTGATAATTGCTTCATCTTATTGATAATCAATTGCTTCATGTTACTGATAATCAATTTTAATCACTTGGAGATATTTTCTTGATTTTTTCATGGACAACAACATTTTAACATACCTGGTAATGCTTAAGTTTCTTGTATTCCAGATAAGTCAAACAATTTACAGACACATTTGTTGTCTGCTATGTTGTACATTTCAAAGTCAACATTTTTGTTGTTGTTGTTGTTGTTGTTGTTGTGGGGCTTAACGCCATTTTTCAGCACACGATAGGCTATACATGGCGGCCAGTATTAATGGTGGAGGAAGAAACCGGGAAATCCGGGTAAAGAACCACCGACCCACGAGAAGCTACTGGCAAGCTTTCTCACATATCCACATTTTGTTCTTGTAAGCTTTTGGCATACTTCACAGTGCCTTCATTAGTTATGCTTGACACAGATTTCACAAAGGAGTCGCAAAGTTTCTTTTAACAAACCTGTGATACTGAAATGTGATTATTTGTGATTAACTATTGGCCAAATACATTTTCTCCTCATTAAATATTTTTCTGAACATTTTCTGAGAAATCTGCAAAAAGTACAATTTCTGTTAAAGTCAAGTCACTTAAATGTTCAGTAACCTCATCTTTAACAATAAATCAACTGTTACAATTGACAATGAACTCCAACACCTGGCAATTATACCTCACCTTGGACAAAAAGCCTATTGTTGATATTCTGTAACACAAGGTCAAATTTTCACTTCTGTCAGAACTTAATAAAGGTGAAATGGATACTACTTTAGAATGGTATATGGCATCTCGAAAAAAAAAAGGCACATCAGGGAGTGTACATAATATATACACAAGATATAGATTCCAATAGAAACCTTGATTATATCCCAGCTAATACATTGTTCACTTAAACTTTGACACTGACCCTTATTTTTCATTTTTAGTGCAAGAATGTTGCCACTGTGGCACCTGCAGTGTGTGTAAAAAAACAAAAACAACCCAAAACAACTCCAAACACCCGCTCCAGAAAATAAAGACAAACAATTGTTGAAGTTGATATCAGACCGACTGAATTGAGCCCACCCCAAGCTGGCTTATTGCACAGAGTTACATGCACTGCCAAGGTACAAGATGGTCAAATTTAGTGACTGAAGGAAATGTCTTAAAAGATTTTGACTACTGATAGCCTGAACACCAATCAAATGTACATAGTTAATGATCATGGACAGAAAATGTTAAGGAGAGAGGATTAAATCTTCGGAAAAAACACTGCCTCATTTATTTCCAAATGGGATCAGAAGTTATCTTGGAACTGAAATTAATTTGAGAAATTATCACTAATACCTGAATTTGTTATAAAAAATATATGCTCAACATGAAATTAATTTATGAATTTACTCCGCCATATATAACAAAAGAATAGTTATGTTTTGTTAGAGGAACCAGGCTGATAATTAATGTTTATCAGTTATGTAATAATATACAAAGAAAGAACAGTGCCGAAATCCTTAATATTTTTATTGAAGAGGTATAAATGTTTTCTAATTTTCTGAACTATAATACACGTATATCATGATACATCAACTTCAAAAACCAAAACGAGGATATATGGTCACCCTTGCAATGTGATATGTATTGTAACATCCCAACAGTAACATTATATCAATGCAGTATATTCTTGTGGAAAATAATGTACTGCCATTATGTATTAATGAATTGATAGGGCAGTAATTTTGTGCTGGTTATGTGCTGGATTAGCAACCAAACCATGTAAAGTTCTGAAGCTAACGAGAACACAAAAATGCATCCCAGAACCCAACCAGTAAATAGGAAGCTGGAAATTGAACCTATAAACCCCTGTAATAAAAGCCCTCCAAGGGAGTCAAAAGTGAGACTGGCAGAATCCTGAAGCCAAAAATATTTTTTGACACTGAGATGGACACTGCATTGTGAAAGGAAATATGGAAGACCAAGGATTTACTGGTGGCACACTGACCTACAAGAGATGGGACTGTCCTGAAGTGACAAACAACAAAGATCCTGATCTGCCATAGCATAATGTGCCAGGGTCTATATATGTTCTGCTGATTACTCGTAACAAACTGTAAAGACCCATACCTACTGGCACATGATGTGCCAGCAGATCTGGGTCTGTGCAGTTCACAGTTGCACTCATCTTATAAGTGAGTATATACAGTACAAGTTTTATCTTTATTCATTAAAAGGTGTTTATCACACACACATTTGTTGAAACATCATGTATGGGATCTGTCCTCACATCAAAATACTTGCCATGATTGAAATTTAAACCCCCAACCCCACATAAAAATATCAGAACAGGAATCCCCCAAACCTTGTGTGAAAACCCCAGAAAAATACTGCACAGGTAATACATGTCTTGTCTGTATCTCCACCTTCACACTTTATTAGGACTGTACTCGAAGATAAAATTATAGGAACCCACTAAAAAGTTACAAAATACAGTTGATCTGTGAAAACAGGTGGTCTTTCAATAAATGTTTTAAAATCATCTTGAATATAAAACACAGGATCACATTTTATTCTCTATTTGTCCACTGCCAAGTCTTTAATATCAGTACCATAATAAGGGACAAACTGAACTACAGTAACAGATCATTTATATGTGATAACTCAATCATTAATAAAAAAAACAATTTCCACTAGTTAACTCACAAACAAAACAAAACAACAACATGCAATTCACTGGTTAGTTTTATTCCATAACAACAAGTAATATTTTGAGTGAAAAGAAGAGTTCCACAATCAGTCTAACTAAGGGATGGTTATCGCTAGAATATACTAATTCTATGAATTGCAATATGGTGGTGTATCAATATACCATTAAGTCACTGATCTAAACGTGATGGATGCTGAATACTGGTTTTGAAGTAAATGCCTGACGATGATGGCAATCTGACCCAGACAAATTGCCGAAGGTTTTAGCCTTCCTTCTGGTCAACTGGTGTACAAGTTTCTGATGGATATTTCCATACAACTATCCAGACTGACTATGCATTAAGGCACAATGTCTTGGGGCTGAAAATTCCATATGTTTTATTGACCATTTAAAATTGTATCAATAATAAATTTACTCATCATTCATTACAGTGATTATTCCAGAGCATCTGTCTAGACGAAGTGATTTAAAATCTCAGTCAATGACTTGCTAGGAATTAAATTAGACCCACCTGTAGTTTTCACAATTCTCCACACAATGATTGTTAAAGTAAATCCAATTAATGAAACTGATCTTAGCATCTGAATTTGTCACTCAATAAATAGTCAATTTTGTCAAAACAATAAATCCCAGATGGCTTCTGAAAGTTACATTGTTTTTCAGCATCCTGACAAGGGAGTAATTACTTGAATGAATTTTTAGAATATGTTAATATCAGAATCAACTTTGTCATTGGAGTAACACTCTCACCAAGAAGACTACAACCAGTAGCTGAAAATTCAATCGCACATTCAAAATCAGTCTAGACTTCAAGGATGGCCAGCATTTCATTCACTGAAAAGGTTGTTCTATCATGAATACTGCAGACTTTGTTCACTGAAACTCTATACCATCAACTGAAGTTTGTTTTTCATTTGTTTAGATCTTGCTCATACAAGCTCTTCACTCTCACTCTACAATACTAATAAACACTTATCTGAGGGACAGCAGACTGGTCTCAGTTTTGTAATTACAAACAAGTGGCATTTGAAGGGTCAAGAAATAACTTCCAGAAGACAACTGTAAACAAAAAAACAAATGCTGGATGTTGACATTGCCAAATTTGACATCCTCATAATGGGGCCCCAAGTGGCCGAGTGGTCTAAAGCGCTCTCCGTTACGGATCACTGCCATCTCACCTCTGTCTGCGTGGGTTCGAGTCTAGGATTCGGCGAATATGGATATGTGAGAAAGTTTGCCAGTAGCTTCTCGTGGGTCGGTGGTTCTTTCCGGGGATTTCCCAGTTTCTTCCTCCACCATTAATACTGGCCGCCATGTATAGCCTATCGTGTGCTGAAAAATGGCATTAAGCCCCACAACAACAACAACAACAACATCCTCATAATTAATTAAAGCTCATCAAGTAACATTTTTAGAAATTGTCTGACAATGGGAGTGGATTTTCATACATTTTTCAATTCTTTATACAAGATAGAAGGAGAAGTATGAAGTTGATTAGTACAAACAGACTTTAAGTACACGTGTCAGTGAGCTAGTTGCTTATGGAATCCCCACCCACCCCAAGCGAAGTATGAGCTAAAGAGTAAAACCAGATATTACGTGTATTTTTGACCACCCAACCTTTGAAGTTGGATTTTACTCCATATATGACACACAAAACACAATTATTTCATTAGTCTGAATAGCGTACAAGTGTGGTTCATTTTTTTAAGGCAAAATGTTAGGAAAAGATCAGCCAACTGTGTGAGGAGCAAAGCCTAGCAAAATTAAATTTCAGAACTCCTGGATGAAATTTTACTTTTAAGTGCAGCAGCATGGGAGAGTATTTTCTATTTTGCACATACTGCAAAAATACCATATTGATATTAGTCATTCTGGAGCCTATAGCATCCATCACATCTAGCATCCTTTCCACTAACTCACAGTAACGCAGATGCAGAAAGATCATTTTCTATTCTGAGAAAAATTCAACAAGATCTTCAGGGAATTTTGAATAATAATACAATCCAGTCTCAAACGAGTGCCAAGATGAACACAAATTTGCAATACCTTAAACCCCCTGCCTTCCACTAAACTGCAGCGCTGCCAAGACTTCATCTGTACAAGAAAATATCCGATTGTCCAGTGGATGTTAAAAAGAAAAAATTTTGTATATTTGTTATTCTTTAATGTTTGTATTCTTGAGTTTATGTGAGTGTAAGCAAATGTGTGAGTTGATGATATTGGACAATGTGAAGTCTACAAGCTATTTTGGATTTGGATGTATATTAAATGCTTTAAAAAAAAAGACATCATATTTTCTTCTTTCCTTTAAAAATCAAATGTTAAATTTCCAGTAATTTGATAAAACCTTATATGAAAATAAAACTTATTCCCAATTGGACAATATCACATTTTAAGTCACATGCATTGATTACCCCTGGGACCTCAAAACACATCTTATGCGCCCCTAACCCCCCCCCCCCAACGGTCTAGAAATATATCAGGCATGAATATGTAGAAAACACAAACTATCTTTGAATAATATGAAGGCTTCTATGACTTACTTTACATTTTACCAAACCGGTTTTTGCCATTATTTCATTTCTATGGGACAAAACAAAAGATGGTCGACACGAAATTTATAAAGCATGTTTATATCAAACTTTGTCATTTCAATGAAAATATTAGTATATTTTATACAGGTCTGTTGTAATGACTAACCTCTGAAAACTAATCTGTTAATTAATGTCACCAACCTCATTTTAATCATTTTGCTAGAGCAACAGAAACATGACGTTTCCCTCAGGGTTGCAAATCATTTTGGTTTGGATTCTAGTTTTATTGATCAGCAGTACAAGCAGTTTATTTAGTGCCATGGCAACTGGAATAAAGCATCTTGTCGAAAAAGACACAAAAGTAGCCACCCAACCTGGTTAGATGCAATGATTTGGATCTGCGCCCTTTTGGTTGGGAGCCCAGCATGTTAACCAATGTGGGCCCTGTTGCAAAGTGATGACAGTATTTTTGCACACCTTTCGTTTAATTTCTTTATTATTTTTGTTCTTAATAGTATTATTATTTTGGTGTAAATAATCAAAGGAGAAAATATTAATCATTATTTTCAGTCAATTCAACAATATGAATTTTTTTTTCATATTCTTTATAATAAAAAGTTCTATATGTAAAAAATGAGAGGAAATGCAACAATTAAAATGGTTTGAATTGACGGTGCATGAAGTCAAATACAAATGACAGCAAAGTATTATGGTAGACAAGACTTCATCTGGAGAAAATGGAAATCCTTGACTGATGAAAATAATGCTGTACTCAATACTGTACTTATTTCTGTTTGGAACCTGCAATGTGTCGAATTTTGAATAAGTATGGAACCTTAAAATTGAATACATTGTGCATTAAAATTTTATTACAGTCAAGCCAGCAAGGTCTTTGTGAAGGGTCACTTCGACCTTTCCTTCATGTCAGTTGTTAAACTTGAAAGGCCAGCATCTACGGCTCATTTAGAATAGACCCGGGCATCGCAATGCTGTCCTGGAAAAGTAAACATTGAAGTTACCAACTATAACTGCTTGATGTGAACCCCATGTCATATAGTCATTTTCAAAGGGAAGTTGATATGCATCGTATTTCTCAGATTCTAGGCTGTCAAAATCTGACGAAAGAAATAATTATCTTGGGGAAAAATTAGGAACTGCTGATTAAGATTGGTCAGTTTAAATTAAGACGTACACCTTGGAAGTAATGTTGAATTTAAAAGTAATGACCTTGGTCGAATTCTTTAGTCTGAAATTTCCTGCAAGAGGATAAGTTTGGCTCCGGGGAAACCTAAAGAATGGTGCTTTCCTCATTAAAACAAGTAAAAGGGACCAGGTGGCTGTCTTGTAAGAAAAGACAGGCTTTAGTGCTAGGACGCACAATTTCTGAAAAGAACAGCATTAAGGTACGCAATTTTAATTTTCATGTAATTTTCTATTTTTATTTGTCTTGTTTATGCAAATGTGTTTGATATGACTAGGATTCATACTATGTTTCGTTTATTCAATTTCATGGAAATCTGTTGCTTTGCTAGAGTTGTTATGCAATTTCTTTCTTTAATTTTACAGTTACTAGTTCTTTGACAGAATTGACTGATTGCACATGATCCAAATTTTCAGATGTGTAGGATTTCATAGGGTTATACGAATTAATTTCTTTTGTCTGTTAGGATGATACTGATTATCGTGGGTTAACGATAATTACATATTTATATGTGATTCTGTAATGCTTAAAGAATCTTGTAGGTTAGGGCTTGCTGTGAGCTAGAATTTAGTGAATCTTATGCAATAGTAATCGAGCATGTATCTTATTGAGTGGAACTGACTAGGTTGGATGTCTAATGAGTCATGTGGTAGTGTATGCAGAGAGATACAGGAATGTTCTATGCACCCCTCACATGTTAATTTGTGGTCAGCTGCTGTGAAGCGAGGGTGATGATCTATCAAATTAGGTCAGACTTGGATGCATATTACAGGGGTCATATGTAACTAGAGATAATGATTGTGCCTTACTCAAAATACAGTCTAAATCTGTACGGACCATTAATCGTTAAGGTCACCTTATGACAGAATTTATGCAGTGTTTGGTTAGCTAGTTTATGCTTTCTGAGTAACAAAAGTGAGAAAATTTTATATACGTATAGAAGATGTTACATACAGAGATTTAGTGGTAATCTTGTCATTCAAGGAAACAGCTCCTAGGAGTCGGGGACAGTCTGAAGACGAAAGTCCGACAAAGAGACGAAGCATTCAGAATAGAAAGATCAAGGAAGATCAACGTATACACGTGAAGGTGGGAAGACGTGTGATACCGGAGACAAAGACAGGAAGCGACGCTAGGTGATGCAAATCAGGTGTGGACATTGTGCTCTTTTCACCACTCGTTACCATGATGAACGAATCTAAATTAGAACACTGCTATTGAAATTCTGTTTACATAAATTTGTTTGAATTGAACCTGACCCTATTAGTTTTTTTGTTATTGATTAAATTTGTTATTTTCTTGTCTAAAGGGGGCTCATATTGCATTATTTCTTCTCAATAGTCTTGCTCAGTTCTCTGTTGCTGTTCTATCTATCCACTCACACCAGGCAATAAAATCGAGGGAGGTCATCCTCGAGATAACGATAGCCAAATCTAATCAACCATCCCTCTTTACCAAGAGGGACAAACGTTACAATCCTTATAAACTAATCTTGTTCCAGTAATAAAACAGTATTACTAGTTGTATGCATTAGGTCTGATTAAAGTTTGGTGCTTTATGGCACAGCAACACAGTATGGTTATTTAGTGCCATGGCATCTGGAGTCAAGTTCTCCGTCCAAGGACAGTGATGTCATTAGGTGGCGGGGTCCAGGAATTTACCCTGGCAACTTCATCGCCAGCACCCACCTATATTCAGTAAATCAATAAATGTTTCTGAAATTAAAAAAAATATAAAAACCCCTTCTATTTTTGTGGAAAACCCTTGTATTATAAAATGCATGAACACACTGCAATGACACACCAAGGTAGCTGACCCATGATGTCAGCTGGTGTAATTTTAACTGACCCTTTCAACTTGGTTTTGGTAGTGAGTCCAGCATGCTAACCACTGAATCACCATGGTTCCTGCCTTCATTAATTGGTCCTTTACAACATGCTGAAGAGGATCCCCCATCTACATCCCTAAACCTGTAGGGGTTTTATACAGTGGATGAAGTACATATTATAGGGCAATCTAGGAGGATAATCTAAAAGTTCATGTGAAAGATCAGTAATTAAAGAAAATATTTGCTTATAAAATGAAATATGTGCGAACATACTTAAAAACCATGGCAAATGTTTCTTCCTATTCTGGAAATCCTTTGTATAAATATAATTGGATTCTTGATACATTTCGGATAAAATTGTGGATTTATAG
>JAECUM010003928.1:0-50451 GCA_016617855.1 Megalonaias nervosa | reverse complement strand
ATATATATATATATATATATATACATATATACATACATACATACACACACACTACTGGTCCAAATGGACATGGTCAAGTACTGTAGTTGAATTACATGGACCCCAGGGCAGGTTATTAAAATGGTGCCAACATACTTACGACAAAGTTTGACAGATGAAGTTAGAAATATTCATCTATGATGAAGACAGAGCAAGAAAAGACAGAAATATAGCTGGAGCATACCATTCAGTGTGAGAAAACTACACAGAATTGCTCAAATGCTGAAATGACACAAGTGGATATCAGTTCTGTAAGGTCTAGAAACAGTGCATCCTTTCTAGCATGAGCAGCAGTAGTAACAGACATATGGATGAGATTTAGTAACAGACATATGAATGAGATTTGGTTAAAAGCCATCTACCCAAGAGGAGATCACTGACGTGTGATCTCCACTGATGTGGGCAGACCACTCTGAGCACTTTCATTGCTAAAAACAAGTTTGTGAAGGCTGGACTTGGAAGGTACTGGTTGTACTACTAACGGATTATGATCAAGGAAAGTATTTAAAGAAAATATTTTTCTTCTTTCTGTCACTGAGACCATGAAATCTGACATCTTGACAAAATAGATAGGCCTCCTGCATACCCAAATGCACGCTATCCACAAAGTTTGATCCCTGTATATCATGTAGAAGTAATGATATTATACAAAAGCCATTTTTATTCTTTCAATGACAGTGACATTTCACCTTTTGACCCTAACATCAATAAGCTTCTTCCTTAACTATGTGCAAGCTATCCACAAAGTTTTGCTAAGGTATGGGCTGTATTATTTTATCATGCAGAACTGGAAAATTTAACAGACTTACAGACAGGGTCACAGCATAATATCCTCCACCAAAATGGAGAACATGTTAATACAATGGGTAAAAATTGCAAAAAATATTTAAGATAAACTTTTCCAAATAAACACCATGATACCAAATTCTGCAACTGCATAATATACCAACAGATCATGGTTTTAAACTATTTGTTTTCAACTAGTTGCAGAAGATTCAGTGAAGACCCAACTGGAACAGCTTCATGTGTTTTTGATGTGTTTCGAACAACAATGACTTTGTGAAAGAAGCTTGGTAGTAATCATTGTGATATTTCCCAAATGGTGGATGAATATCTGGCTAAATTACATAGCATATATCCTTATAGGTGCTGAAAATAACACCTGATGACATTTTAATCATAAATGAAATACCTTAAATTATTTTTACTGCTATTATATCAACTTTTGAATGAACATTTTTTATTTTAAAAATAATTTGGTTCAAATAGCACAACTATTTCTTACATTGTTTTATCACGTAGTCAGTACACTTTGCCTACAGCGTGTGCAGTTTCATATTTTTGATATTATACATGTGAACATATCACTTTATGTGATTCTGATTGGTCCAAATAAGCCCATGAAATTATTGTGCACTATTCTCTATACATGGAAAAACTTTTTTAACCCTGCCTTTTGGAATTTTTTGTTTCCACTGAACATTTTTGGCTGCCAATTTCTGATTTGACTCGCGAATTGGGAAAAAATGGTCTCCTCTGTTTCAATATTGCCAATTTACCCCCACAGGGGTTTGTTATGTCATATATAACATATCATAACATGAAAAATGGCAAAACCCCCAAGAAAGAACAATAACAAGTAAAACTACTGGTACTACTTAGATGTTTTGTCTTTTGTAAAATATTCTGTTTATTGGATGGACGCTTATTCTTTGATTTATAGTTATCAAAAATGTATAATATACTTTTACTATTTCAACTTTGGGACTATTTTTATGTACAACAAATGAAAGGTACAGCATCTGTCAGAATGAACAAAATTCGTTCTTCTTTCTATCTAAATAATTTCTACTGAAATAAAACTATGTGATAAAAAGAATCTCAAATGGGTAACGATTTAATATTGATGAAACGAGTTACATAATGTCCCACTTTTGCGAGCCAAGGCTTGCAAAAGTGGGACATTATGTAACTCGTTTCATAAATTCAATATTAAATCATTACCCATTTGAGATCCTCTATATTACTGATGACATATCATGAAGTTTTGATGACATCAATGAAGCTATTATGATGTAATAACAACTTCAAGCTTGAGGTCATTTCAAAATGGCCTGTCTTTATATCTGAGGTCTTTCCTGGCATTTGATGGAAAACACAGAACATGTTCCTACTGCATGGAATCCCTGACTTGCTGGCACATTATGATTACCATCTGTTGCCAAATAATATAGCAATATGAATGGGAACCTAAAAGTGATGACTGCCATGGACAAATGGTTACCTGCATCAGATGGTTAGTAAACTCGATTTGATTGGAGTATATTTTAAGTGCTACATTTGACTTTTTATTTTCCCTCCAATTGGTCCTTTTTTTTGGAAAACACAATTTACGTACAAGTGTGACAAGAAAACTCTCTTACCAATAAAAAAGAACATAGACTCCTTCTTGTTATTTTATGGGTCCCTCCTCTTCAATTCTTCTCTTTCTACTTCTATCATTACTAAAAAATAAACAAATTACTATTAAAATGATTATTGCCCTATAATACAATTTATTAATTCTGAATTTCCCCCACTATAAAAGAATAATAGCATCCATCCAGCTCTCCTCATGGCTCTCACAACCAGCATTTAAAATTTAGGATACTTTGGAGTTTTTTCAGTGTAGCAAATTCTGTCAACTTACAAAAGTGTTTATTCAAGGAGCAGATTTGAATCACAATGAATCCATCTTTTTTACATTTCTTTGCATGGAGAAGCATGTGTACGTTCTGCACATACACCACTGGAGACCAATAATGGGCAATTATTTTTTAAACAATGTGAATGGTACAGTTTTGAAAAATATGGATAACCACTAATGAAAACTACTAAAGCAGTAACCATTTTATAAGGCCATCCTTTCTGTGGAAGGAAAACGGCTTAAGAGAGTGGTGTCTTAAAATATTTTATAAGGACATCACACAGATGTGAGTAACAATTACATATAAAGTAACAAAGGTATGACTAAATTTTAAACATTTAATATTTTCTTTTAAAAATGACATACTTGTTGTGGAATCAATGAGATAAAACATATATTAACAGTACATAAATAATAATGAATAATCATCACAGTGCAAAACAATTTAAAACTGCATGTTATATAGATCAGGGTACAAACATCTCACTGTAACTATCATTCTGCATCCATGTATTAATAATAGTACCCCTATCTTCTTTGTTGTGGCTATGATATCCATGTTTCAATTTCCTACTGCTGCAGACAAGGGACCAGATAAAATAAAAAGATTTTTTTACTGTCCCATCACTTATGGTTACCTAGATGATGTGTCCCAAAACTTACAGACCAGAAACAAATTTTATTGAATCTGTCACCCCAAGTCCTGGCATGTTACAATAAAGTAGGTAAATAGTATGCTTATTTGCTAACATGATGAAAGAAACTAATTTTTTACTGTTCTTATTTATATGTATTTTTTTGTTCTTCATAAGCAATTTACGTGCAAAATAAATGTATCCAATATCCAAAATTGTATGGTCCACTGATGTAACCTACCATCCACAGTGTGTATCACTTATGTTGAATAAAAATATTGATATATTTTTCACTGAAGTGAAGTTGTATAAAGATATCATGTTTGGTTCTCCGCAAGGGTTTCAACACTAACAGTTGTTTGGACTTGAAGAAAATGAAAGCAATATACTTACTAGCCAACACCTGAGGGTAAACAACATTTATGGACACTTCACTCTGTGGCAAGTAATCTTTAATTTAATATTTTAAATTATCAAAACCCAAATAAATGCAGCATGTAATGAATACCTTAATAAAACAGATAAACACAGTACATACCATAGTCTATATGCATTTCTTGATGGAAACAGTGGCATGATAATGTACAAATATTTGAATTTAAAGTATTTTATACACAGTGCAAACATATAGTTTCCTATACTGCACCTAGATGAATAAAAAAAATTCTTTTCAAGTTTACATTTAGTAAGGTATGAAAAACATGACTGGTTTTTTATTTTATTATTTTTTAATAAAATTTAAGCTTGAGTGTATTTTTGGAATTGCAGATTTTTAATTATTTCATTTCTAAATCCCACAGTTGATACCCTTAATTAATCATTTTACCAGCTAAGCACCAGTGTTATGATTGAAAAGTTGTCCCAAAATTTACTCATAAACAAAGACCTGTCCATGAGCATACGATGCAAAATAAAAACTACTTTAGATATTAATTTATGGTGACTCAAAATATACGTTAAATATGGTAACATACAATGTTTACTTGTCTTTGTCACGTCAAATTTCTGAGTAATCATCATAGGATTCTCTCTCGTTTCATTTAGTTGAATTGTTTTCACTTTTTGTTTTAAACTGAGAATATCTGACAAAATTTTGCACTTTTTGCAAGGACTTTTACCATCTCTGGTAACTATACCGCTGCCAAGCTAATTTGGCTATTAAATGAAAAGCTCTGTGTCTACAAACGAAGTGAGGCTTAAAGATTTCGTGACCTTCAGTCTACAGCAATGACAATGAGGCCTTTGCTGCCCCATTTGACAAGAGAATACCCCAGCCAAAAGGTCTTTGCTGCCCCTTTTCACAAGAAATACCCCAGCCACAATGTCTTTGCTGCCCCTTTTCACAAGAGAATACCCCAAGCAAATGGCCTTTGCTGCCCCATTTGACAAGAGAATACCCCAAGAGGCAACATGGCTTTTGCTGCCCCATTTTGCTGCCCCATTTGACAAGAGAATACCCCCAACACAAGGCTTTTACTGCCCCATCAGACAAGAGGATACCCCAATCACATGGCTTTTGCTGCCCCATTGGACAAGAGAATACCCCAAGCACAAAGCCTTTGCTTCCCCATTTGACAAGATAATACCACAAGCACAAGGCCTTTGCTGCCCCATTTGACAACAGAATATCCCTGAATACATGGTAACTTATTTAAGTTAGCTTCAAAGTAAATGTTATGGGTATGAGGGGATGCTGGGTAATTTTACTATTTCTATTCCATGAATTGTTTTCATTAATATAAATTCCATCTTCTTAAAGTATATTTCTTGGTTTACAAATAAAATGTATAAAATTATTTTGTTGCTGTTATGTTATATCCTCCTCAGATTCAGAGAACCACTATATGCGCTGTTTTGAGCTGCATATACTCACCACATCTCTATTTTTATTCCTAGCAGTATTGAGCTTTAAATATAAGAAACAAATAAATTCAGACACTGTATGAAATATATATTCTGTTTTCCTTCTCTTTTTCCTCCCCCTCGTGCATGGCTTGAGTTTTTCTGGAAGAGTGCCAGAAGGAATCTGAATTGGACTGGGAGGCATTTTTTAAATTTTGTATTTTGGTTGTTCAACAACCTGCATGTCTTATCACAGAAATGAGGCTGTTCTGAGAAAGATGAGCAGATATACAACTAATTTCTAAAAAATTTAGAATAAAAGAACAAACAGTCTGAAGCTCAAATCTGTTATGAGTTTCTTGCATCAATATCTATGGTGGATATTCACAACTCCTGAAATAAAACTACTAAATATCTAATGGATAAGCTTGAGAAACATTTTAAGAAAGTTTCAATCAGTCAATGTTTCTTTGTATCATTATGTAATAATTTTAGAATAAATGTAAATAAAGTACAGATCAGTATCCTAAACATTAAGCAACAGTTTTTAGATTACAACTTATACAACAATTAACACATACATAGCAAACTAAGAGGTACTGACCATTTAACTTTTGGGGTGGGTGGGCGTGGGTGTGACTTTCCTTTGCACTGAGATATCTTAATTTCTTCAGTCTCAAGAAAATTAATTTTTTCTGATACTACAACTAGGCATATAATATGGTTTTAATTTGCTAGAAATCAGCAAGATATTTTTGCAGTTACTGACAGAAAGAAATTTTAAAAAGTGTCAGGCCCCTGCCCCAGTAAATTAAATTGTTGGTTAGTAATATAATTACTGTATACAATGGTATGTATTGTGGTATATTCAGAAATACCATGATGCAAAATCCAGCTCTAGTGGTTAGGGACAAAACTGGATCAAGAAAGGAGGATACTGGGCTTATCAAAATAAAACAGCAGGGAATTTGTTTTCAGTATGTGCTGCTTTCATTGTGACATCACAGCATGTGACATTCAGTCTGGTTTGTACTAAATCAGAATTTAAGGTTGACCTTGTCCAAACAAGTCCACATAATTTAACATTGATTTTTTTTCATATATATTTCTCAGGGAATGTAAATAATGATCTTCCAAAACAATAGGGATGTACAAGGATCCAAATAATGTGAATAATTGCTATTTAAAGGTATGTGCAATCAAATTCTAAAATATGACACCATACAGTGAAATAGTCAGTTCTGAAGCCTACATCATGACCTGCATGGCTTTTACTATAATATAGTCCTTGCAAATACACTGGTGTGCAATCTTGCATGTTTTAAATTTACATGCTGTGTGGAAGTTTTGTGTAGGTCAAACAGGTTATATGCTATATATATGTACCTTAAACATGCAGATATTGTTTAACCCGAACTTATTTTTCAAAACATCCATCAATATAAACATTTTTTTCTACTGAGGAGGGTGTTGTATCTTAGTAACATATAAAGTACTTGTGTGCATTTGTAACACTGACTAAATGCATGTTTCCTATGAGAAAGTAATGTTTGTTTCTTTATTACTAAAGAGCACAGATTAAATTTTATTTTTTTTGTACATCTCTATCACAATATAGTGAAATTTAATATAGTAAAACTTCTCTAAATTTAACCCACTATAACATGGCAACAATGCAAGATATTAAAAAACATTTTGTAAAGATATCTAGGAAAACCTCTCTCTGCTTCCTTCTCTTTCTGTGTCTCTCCTGAACATGTTACTTGATAACATCATCAAAGATTTACTTAATTTCCTCACCTTTCAAATCCTGGATGTTTGTGTATTTCTAATTGCATTTCTTTGGTTTCCTCTACATATCTGTCAAGCTCCAAAAGTGAGGTAGCTGGCAGAACATTTGGGATGTACTTTGAAAAAAGAGCTGGCTTTATTTTGGCATAATCTGCAACAAAAAATTATATATTCACATGTGTGTCTGATCATTTAGGAGAGATAAACAAAGCCTTCAGCAAATGTTTTCCTCCCTTAATGCAACTGTAACTGATGCAAAATGTTCCAACAAAGAAAAATTATCAACTTTCACCAAAACTTTTGTCAGCTGGTGCATTAAACACACCGTAATATTTATCACAAGAATTAAATACGTCATTGTATATCAATTTTCCAGTAAGTACAAACTGTGTAACAAGATGAACCATAAAGGAATATCATAGCCAAAGTACAAGAGTTTATGAATTACAACTAGAAATGAATTTCTCTTGCAGAATAGAAATCCTCTTTGAGTTGTAATTAACCATAATCTTCTAAAACAAACTAATATATTAATTCCCAACTGGATAAGAGTCCCTTGAAGTGGCTGACACTCTACCTGCCAAAAAGAATTTCCATGAATCCAAAACCATTTCTTCTTTGTTTTCTTTTTAACTGGTGAGTATTGAAATCATAACTGAGAATCCAACACACCAAATTTGGAAACAAAAACGTTTTTATGTATGTCAGAGTTAACACATGCACAAGAAACCTTTAAGTGCAAGACAAAACTTTGTCTCATGTCCTTTGAGCTGATATCAGGGTTAGAGTATCGTTGAACTTAATTCAGAAAATGTCAAGAATTACCCAAATACTAAGTTTGGATAAATCTGTAATTAAATAATGTTTACAAAATTCTAAAAAAAAAAACCAACAAAGTTATTTACATGGAACCGTTCAAGATATTCATTAGATCCACAACATTTTGGGTTTTTAAAAATCCATTCATAATTGTTTGCATTATCAAGTTCACAAGCCAGAACAGCTTTCCAACTTATGACCTTAAAATCAATGTCAGAGTGCTGACCAGCAAACTGTTCACTGCAATACAACAAAATATGAAGCTTGGTAAAAATCAATTATGTATGTACAAGTCACTGTTTATAAAGTCAGTGAAATACAAAAATGCAGGCAGTGACCTCTGTCTTGAATTCATGGTCAATTAGATCCACTTTTCAATAACTCCTTCACAAACATTCAAAAGTAGTCATATCAAGATGTTCCAGATGTCAAGGCAGCCATTATGGAGGTTAGATCAGCATCATTTTAATATCAGAATAACTCTGTATTGGAAGACTGTTTCTTTACACAAATTTATCTATGGCCATCCATTAGGAAGAAGTATCAGTTTTCAAACTTTGTGAGGTCACATTAGGTCATTATCCTTAGGACCCAACACAACTATCCTTTCAAGATGAATAGTGACAACGAGATTTGCAAGAGGATAACCACTTATCAGCAGCATTTTTATTTAAGGCCAACTAGACAACGTCTTTCAGTGAAATCTCCATGTCAATATGAACATCCACTCAGGAGTAGTAATGATAACATTTTCTCTAACTAGACATCATACAAAGTCTTTTAGTAAAACCATATGCTGATATGATCATCAATCCAGGAGTAGCAGTAAAATGATTTTTAAGACACTAGCATACTGGATTCAGAATGGCATAGTTTTCACTTAGGACTGACTAGACATCATGAGAAGTCTTCTGGTGAAAACCCCATGTTGATTAAACTTTCTATTCAGAAGAAAGCAACTTTTTAAGTAAATTATGTTGAGAATATTTGGCCAATCACATTATGTTAGGAATATTAGCCAGCTACCTCACGAATCCAGTAGTACTAGAATATGAAAATCATCTTTTCCTGTCTATTTTCAATAGACAAAGTGCAATAACTCTTGACATTTTCTCTCCTTGGCACTGCCACATGTCGCTAGTTTTCAGCTGAGCAAGATACTAAGGAGGATGATTGCATGGCGGGGTGGTTACTTTCTCCTTCGAATATGTTCCCCAATCATATTAGGTTAGGAGAATAAGTAATAGCAGGAGGGGATGCTGAGCAACCAACTCCTACCTCAGGTATCCTTCTAGGGAAGAATAGCTAGAATCCACGACAGATGGTAATCTATTTTGGGCTACAAACCACTGAACCCTCTTATCTGAACTTAAGAGAGTTTGGGTCAACATAAGGGGCATGCAGCTCGCTTACCCTGCATGCGAAAGCTACAGCTATCAGGAAACTTGACTTGTATGACAGTGACTTAAGCAACGTGTGGGTTAGAGGTTCTAATGGATTCAAAGATTTGTTCCATTTGGAAACAGAGTGGGTGATTTTGGTTAACTGAGACCAAAATGGGCTAAAATATCTGATAGGTTGATATGATGCCCCAAATCATGTCTGCCATGATGCCAGAATGTGTCCAATGTAATAAGGAGGTAGCCATTGATGGAGATTGGGGCCAACTGTTTCTTCTCAAAGAGCCAGAAAAAAAAAAAGTTGGCTGGTTGAGGGATTGAGGCATGGAGAGGGACAATGTTGGTGTGGCAGCAGTCCCTGAAAACAAGCAACTTTCCCTCACAAGTCTTCAGAGTGGAGGACCTTCTTGATCTTGTGATTCTCTCCACAATCTAAGGTTTGAATTGTTTGTCTTGCAAGGCTGTCCTGATATGAGCTGAGCATGGAGATGAAGAGGACAGTCTAGGCAGGGAAAGACCATCCATGACCGTGGTTGTTGGAGAAGATTTGGCTTGATCAGAATCTTCCTGAGCAGATCTATCACTAGAATGTGTAGATCGGTGACCCACGACTTGTCCCATGTGAGAGGGGCTATCAGAATCATCTTGCCATTTTGACCCTGTAATATCAGGATTATTTTCGGTCTCAGTATTGCCAACTGCCCACAACCCCACCCAAATGACTGCATCCATGGCCCAAGCTTTTGGATCTGGAACTGGAGAGACAAAGGAGGTTAACTTGTAACTCAACCTCCTTGCAAAGATGTCAATCATCAGACACCTCCCAAGTGTGCAAATCTGAGCGAAGACTGATTCATGACGAGACCATTCAGTTTGAAAGACTTAAACCTCTCCTGGACAGAGTGTTGGCCAAAACACCAAGTCTGCCAGGAATGTGTCTGATTTGTACATTGATGTGACGATTGTTGCACCAACAAAGAAACTGCCAAATCAGAATAGACAGGTCGGGTGATATGGTGCCTCCCAGTTTGAGAAGACAGGTCATCACCACAGAAATGTCAGACCTAATGAGGAACGTTTTGCCTAGAGTTTATCTTTTCTGTAGTGAAAGGTGTTGATGACAACCTTCATTTCTAGGATGTTGATGTGTAGAGGCCATTCCCCTGGTCCCCACGTACCACTGACAGTAGTGACTGCTGGCAACAGTTGGGCATCCCAACTGTGCATATTGGTGTTGGTACATACCGTTATTTCCACTTGGGGCTTCTCCAGCTGGATTCCCATATCAGCCAACTTGGGTTGCACCACTGATGCAGGAATGACTGAATCTCGGGTGTGTTCATGACTATTTGATCAAGGGGACTTGAAAGGGGGTGCCATTGTGCTCGCAATGTCTGCAATAAAGAAGAAGACCGTGCAGGATCAAGTCTGCTGCCGCACAGAATAAGCTGCAAAAACTCTCTTGCAGAAATCCAAGACCTGTTGGAAATGGACTCATGAGTTGGATGATTCTCATTATTATTCCATATCCAGATAGACAAAATTCTGGGATGGATGGAAGTCTGACTTTACCCAGTACACTAGAATGCCTGGATGATCTAAAAGAGAGAGATTGTTCCTGCCTTGAGGTGGAATAGAACTTATGTTTCTGAAGGATGTCGTCCAGGTATGCAGCCAAAGTTGTAGATGACGTCAACTGGAACAGGGTGAAGATGTAATCCATAATCTTGGTAAAAGCTGAAGGGCTGATGTTCAGGCTCAAGGGAGAACAATGAACTGATAAACCATGTCACAGTAAGCAAAATGGAGAAAATGTTTGTGACATGGAGTGGATAGGGATGTGAAAATATGGATTGGTCAGATTGAGACTGATGGCATACTAATCCCATCTAATGGAGAGGCAGACTGAACTCACTATCTCCATCTTGAATTTTGGAGGCACAATGAACTGGTTGAGGCAACTCCAGTCAACAACGGGTCTCAACTTGCTGTTTGCTTTCTGAGAAAAAAACCCCAGCCTTGAATAAAACTGCAGGGATTGTGGTCTTTGCACAAGCTCCAACATCATTGTTTTTATAAGCGACTGTATCTCCTGTTGTAGAAAGTAATCTTTCACCTGATCTGATGGTGCATCTGTGAAGAAGGCAGAGGAAGAGAGAGTGGGGTTGTTCTTGATGAATGGAACTCTATGCCCCTCCTCCCTCCAAATGACATGGATCAACCCATGATCCCGTTCCCCTGCCTGTTATGAGGGAATAGATATTGGCACATTTGTGACTGAGAAGATCCCCTGTCCTGAGGCCACTTAATATCCTTTCACACTGGCGGGGGCTGAGTGGTTCCAAACACCTATGTGGGTTCAGTGGCGAGGTGGAGGGGCAGTTCCCTAGCTGCCTGCCTCCAAACTTCCTCTATTCCTATAAAGCAACAGTGACCTGAATAGGATTGTTCAGAAAGGGAGGGTATGACAAGGTTTGAGTGATGTGTGCAGCCAAGTGACACATCATAAGTAAATTGGCCGAACCCATCAAAGTATTGGCAATGGTATGGTTAGCAGCCCTGGTCAATGACCCTTGGAATCTTGACCATTGCCTCCCAAGTGTGGCTATTGCTGGGTGTCTCCATCAATTCTGAAAGGTGCAAATGAGGCCAAATCCAAGAATGAGAAATGTGCAGCAACATCCCGAAACAGATCTTATGGGCATAGAGCACATTTGTCTTCTTTACAAAACATACAACTAGACATATGAACAATTGCTATATTCTTGTCAAGTGCTGGAAGATCAGTACTGAAGGTGTCTCTCACCTTAAGTCCATTCAATTGGGGAAGGAACCAGAAGGTTTGGCATCTCTTCCTCCTCATCAAGATCTACCGATTTTTTAGAGTAGCGGTAGGGGGTGGAGGATATTCTGAAGTAGCCAACACCATTTAAATATCCTCAACAGTGCCCTGAAAGCCAAACGTCAGTTTGTTCCATGGTCGGATTTGAGTATGATGTGAAGGATGGTGGATCTGAAGGAGCTCCGTCACACTCATTGTGCATTGAGGCCCAATCTGGGTCTACCTGCAGCTCTGGAGAAGACATACCAAAGGATATGAAGACTCAATTCCATCCCTATGAAAATGTCACTAGATCTCCCTTGTAGACAAGTAGTGAACATACGTAAGTCAGACACTGCTGGCTGGTTTGCCAGGCGAATGGTCAGCCTCGAAGATGGCAGCATAGAAGACAGTCCAGCTATCAACAATACCGGCTGCTCCAAGGGCCTGGCTGGACAGACAGATTTCTCACTGAAATATCTGTAAAGAAAGGGCATGTTGCCAACACCAGTACAAACCCAATGCAGCCTGACTTGCAGGCCCAGAGACCATGCTCAGACCTGCAAGGGGGGGGGGGTCTTATGCCCACTGGGATGCCTAAAATTGGGAAACACTCCCCCAATGAATCGGAAATGCAAGCAATGAACTTGTAGGCTGGGCTGTCTTCACAAAAAGTCTCCCATGCTGGACGGTTGGTGATGGCTAGGTGGACAGTTATGGTGCAGTGGTATAAGGAGGTGGTAACAGTTGATCCAGTATGAACCCCATGCACCCTAACTTACAGGCTGTAAGACCATGCTTGGACATGTGGGGTGGGAGTTACACCCACTGGGCTGCCTAAAATTGGGCAATACTGCACAATGAGTCGGTATCACCAGCAATGAACTGTAGTTTGTCTTCCCTTACTTATTCTGTCTTTCCTTCCCTTCAATGCTGAATGGATTATTGATTTGAACATGCATTTCATGCATTTAATAAACATATCTCCTGAAATGACACAAGAGAAAAAAAAAGCACAGATGAGCAAATCAGTATGTGACTAACTAGCTAATAGTATAGATTAGAAAATCAGTTTGTGACTAAATAGCTAATACTGTAGTGCAAACTTCCTCTGACCACATATTACAGACGCTGCATCAGATGGTGTATACTTAGTATGAACAAAACAAGAGTCATGGTAGACTTCCATACTCTGAAGTTGCATATACAGGATCTGGATGACATTCTGCTAAAACAACACAGGAAGAGAAAGCAAAGCACAAATTAGTAATTCATCAAGTTACTAACTTGCTAATATAAAAATTCCCCATTACTAATGAAGGAATCGAATTTGAAATTTATAGACTTACACATTTCAAGTATTTAGTTAACCATTCTACTGAAACTACACAAGAAGGGAAAAACAAAGCATAAATTAGCAATGCAGCATGTTAATAACTCACTAAAACCAACATCATTATGAATAGAGCAAGCGAAAAAAGTCAAAGTTGTGCTAACTCGTAACGACCTTGCAGAGGTCAACGAAAGCATGTTGTGATGTGGCCTTAAAAGTACAAAGTCCACATGGGGTGACAAAATCACTCTTATTTGGCAGAAAGTGTAAAAGAAAGTATATAACCTGAAACAGAATGATTAATCCATATAACAGATCCAAAAGGAACACTGGATGAGTCAATCAGAACACAAAAATGACTTGGATTATCAGAGGATAAACTGTACGAGTGATCAGGACAGCAGTGAAGCCAAAAACTAGTGACACTGGCATTACCTCCTAATGGGCAAGAGTTATTGCCCTTTCTCTACTGAAAATAGATAGGAAAAGAGGATTTTTGTCTTTTAGTAGGGCTGGATTCTTGAGGTAGCAGGATAATATTCCTAATGTGATTGGGGAATGTACTTAAGGAGAAACAGTGACAAGATTTTCAAGATGGCTATAGAAGTGGCCATATGATGTCAGACTGGCACCATTTTCATTTGGACTGTTGGAGAAAACCCCATGTTCATATGACCAATTTTGAAGTAGTAGTATTGTCACTGAGCCACAACTAGATATAATAAAAGTGAAAACCACATGTCAATATGACCATATGTTCAGGATGAATAGTGATGAGATTTTCAAATTGACACTGTGGTGGCCTTACTGGATATTCAAATGGCATGTTTTTCCTTTAGGACCAACTAGACATTTGAACAAATGTGGGCATAAAGTTTTATGGCAATCCAGCCAGTAGTTTATTAAAAGTAGTGGTAAATGATGAATGATGATCAATAACAGGTCATGAGGCCAATTACCAGTGGAACTAACACAAGTTACTTGAAGATTAAGATGCTCTACTAGCTGAAATGAATTTCCAGGAATGCAAAATAAGTGTTGAGTGTTGTAACTATCCCTGATATTCTAAAGCAATAAAGACTTTCAAGATGGTCTACACGGTGGCTGTTTTGGATAAAAGATCACCATCTTCTTCATCAAGGACCAACTTGCTATCCTAAGAAGTCTTTTGGTAAAAGTCCTATGTCAATATGACCCTCCATTCTGGACCATTCATAAGTGATAACAAAATTCATGATGGCCATATTGCATGTCAGACTGGTATCAATTTCATTCAATTTCATCCAGACTCCATAAGCAGTCTTCTGAAGGGTACCCCCATATCAATGACTTTCTGTTTAGGTGAGGTTGTGATAAACAAGACTTTCAAGATGACTGCTAAGATGGCTATAATGGACACCAAGTTGATACCATTTTCATTTAGGATCAAGTAGCTATACTAAGAAGTCATTTGGTGAAAAGTGCATGTCAATATGACCATCCATCTGGGAGGAGCAATAATAACATGATTTTCAAAACTGCCACTGTAATGTCGGAGGGGCACCATTTAAATGTAGGACCAACTAGTCCTTGGGATGAATGTATGTATGAAGTATAATTGCAATCTTCAAAGTAGTTCAGGACGAGTAACAGTAACAAACTTATGCTAATGGACCGAAGGATAACAGACAACTAATAGGTCACTCCATATGCTTTTCTGGTCTATGACAAATTTAAAAATCAGAAATGTATTCATAGAGCAAAAATGCACAAACAGTGGCTACGAAACAAAGCTTTATATAAAATTTACTCAATGTGTGATTGATGGATGTATGTTCAGTAACACTATATGCCTAAACCAGTTTTGTAGTGTGGCATAAAAATCCCGCTTTTCATGCAATAAAAGTTGTACAGCTGCATAATAAAGGGGAACTTGCTTTTACAGCTACTCACATTTTTGTATGTATACAACAGTATCTATACCAAAGAACATGCTGATCTAGCTATCCCAGTATTATGCAAAGCCCAGTGTAGATATCCCAGTATTATGCAAAGCCCATTGTAGATATCCCAGTATTATGCAAAGCCCAGTGTAGATATCCCAGCATTATGCAAAGCCTATTGTAGATATCCCAGTATTATGCAAAGCCCAGTGTGGAGCATGTGCATTCTCTATCACAGTGTTACTATCAGGCAATTTGGGCTTGACCTAAAAGTAAAACCTGTTACACCTCTAAAAAGTGTATCAGACCCAATCAGAAATAGAATAATCAGCTAACACACTGCCAGTTTGCAATCTGGGAAATAAAATCTCATCTGCAACATCTCCATGTCACAGAGTGTAATCAATACTACTTCTGATTTGCAACACACTAAGTTTTCTCAAAAACTAAACAAGCTGAAATGGATGATGTAGGTTGATTTTGGTGGGATAAAACAACAATTTTTCATAGTTACTGTATTTAATGTTATTTTTCGTACACGAAAAAATAATTATTAATTTCGGTGTACGAAAATTATATGTAAAATAAATAATTATCATTTTGTGGTAATGACCGTGTACAAAAAATAAAGGGATCATACCCGAACAAGGTCGACGTAACACACGACACTCGACAACCGTACGTACAAAACAAATGTACAAATTTGTCTCATTCTGCTCTCAACTCAAGAATCTGATTGTTGTTATGAGAGAGAGAGAGAGAGAGAGAGAGAGAGAGAGAGAGAGTGAGAGAGAGAGAGAGAGAGAGAGAGAATAATCTATATTGTTCAGGAATCAGTTACCTGTCAGTTGTGTTATTTCTTACGTAAATACTACAAGGGCACTATTATATTCCATTGGCAATTAAAACCTGAATAAATAAATCGTTTTTGTTGTACCAGTAATTATGGGATCCACTGTCAGTAGGCCACATGGCTATGCAGATGTAATATACATGCTAATTAAATACTCTTTGACCTTTAGCTTGGTCTTTTCCAGTAAATACTGGACGGAAGACCAGATTCACCTCAACAGATCAAATTAAGGAGGATCTGCGTAGGGAAATGAGGCTACCCATGGGGTGTTGAAAATGTGTACAACTAGCCCATGAGCTCAAGAACAATATTAATCTACTGATACTTGTGCTGAAGCCATTGAAAAAAGGCAAATGAATTTAAGAGAGAGAGAGAGAGAGAGAGAAAGAGAGAAAGAGAGAGAGAGAGAACAACAAAGCAACGTGTATCAAAATATATTTTTATATTATAAACACGTTATTTTCAAGGATACAATTTGTGATCCCACGTTGGATATTACCTATATATAAATCGAACTTACGTAGTCAATGACTTTTGCATTTTTGATTAAAACTAACTGGGTTTTTATAGTTTTTACTGCATTACTATATCGAATCAACAAGATTAATTGCCCAGTGGTCTGTGGTCTTCACTTCATCCTCTACTGAGATATTATTTTTACTGGATAAATAAACTCAAATGGCTTCAGAACTCATTTTCAAATGCGCGCGTTTCTTGGCTACAGACTGACATAATAAAGAGCGCTCATTAACGATGCTGTCCAGCTGTTAATGAATAGCGGTATAAATTGTAATGACAACAACAGAACAAAAACATCAATCATTATATTTTCTCGTCGATACAAAAGACAAAGAAGGGCAATATGATGAATGCGAATAGATTCTCAGTTAACAAAACAGTCGCCCTTTCCGAGTAAGCTGAGCAAAGGGCTTTCTACACACTTATAATTGGTGAATATTTCTTTACCGGTGGTTGTTTATTTCTTTTTCATTATTAGATGCCTCAGTTACGCAAAGATATCAGATAATTGGGTTTGTGTTTCATTGAGGAAACAAATATTTATATTCTCATGTGGGATTATACCAAATATACTCGGCAAAGAATAAATTGGTCATTTTGCGTATCTAAGTGATACATCGTTTTATGTAAGAAAAATAATAGGCTGACCCAAAAAAATGTGAAGTTTTGTGTACGAAAAAATATGATAGCTTTAATTAATTATTATTTGTATGGCTTGATGGTGTACGAACAATTAAAGGGTACGAAAAATAACATTAAATACGGTATGTACTACAAAGAACACACTGATCATGCAAGTTACAAACTGGTTTTGGGAAGGAATGCAGCTTGAGATCAGTGGGAGTGGTAATCATAGAATGAAAGGATAGGAATGAACAACTAAGAAACGTATGTAGACATAGAAGACAAATGCCAAAATAACGAGCAGGAGAATAGCAGTCTATAGCTGGTCTCAACTATGTGTGCCTGCCTGTGATAGAAAAGAACCTGGTTCAAATCTTGATTACAGCTGTATTTGGAATTCCTTTCAAATACATATAGTTACATTTGCTTCGAACGTTTATTAAATTTTGAAAAAAATAGAGCAATATATGCCAATAAAATTCCTGACCTTAACAAAGCTGGCTAGCATCTACTGTGTATCCATACTTATGTTTGTTTGGTCTATGAAAAGCAGAACAAATCAATCTCTAGTTGTTTTGCATTTCAGGCAAGCAGACATAAAGTAATTTTAAAGCATACCTGGATTTAACAAGTGTAGGTTTTTAATTAACATGGCCATGGTTGGTGGTGAAACTGTAAATGGTTTTGAATTTGCTTCTTCTAATAATGCTGAAATAGTAAAATAAAAGATCAGTGTTATTTTGAGAATAACTTGGAACTGGCGTTACAAAATGCAAACAAACCATAAAAAAATAAAAAAAATGTCAAGAAAAGAAAAGAAGAATATAGCCAACTCCTTCAAGGAAGTGCCCCCTCACCCCACCCACCCGCAATGCTTCTAATACTCAACTTTGTCAGTCTGACAAATATTGCAGATTAATTCTTCAATTTCATTTAAAACACATAATCTATGTCATCAACTTCCATTTGCTCATCTGAAAATTTTTAAAAGGCTATTATATAGTGTTCCCTTATCACAAAGCACCTCAGCATAATGATGTCCCTGACAAAACATAGCAGGGACATAAATATAATTACATCAGATGAGTGGGACAGGGTTATGAATATAACCTAATGACTCTACACTGGATGACTGTAGGACATGGTTGTGAATTTAGTTGTTCTACAGCCTCATGAATACAATTTAATGGCTTCATACTGAATGACTGGGGCTGGGTCATGAATACAATTTAATGGCTTCATACTGAATGACTGGGGCTGGGTCATGAATAAAATTTCATGATTTTACACTGAATGACTGTGGCTGGGACATGAATATAATTAATGGTTTACACTGAATGAGTGTGGGAGTTTCGTGAATGCAATATAATGTCTTTACACTGAATTAATGTGGGACAGGGTCATGAACACAATTTAATGGCTTTACACTGAATGAGTGTGTGACAGGTTCATGAATACAATTTAATGACTACACTGAATGTGTGTGGGATAGGGTCAATAATCCAATTTAATGGCTTTACACCAAAACAGTGTGGGACAGGGTCATGAATCCAATTTAATGGCTTTACACTGAAAGAGTGTGGGATAGGATCATGAATAGAATTTAACAGCTTTACAATGAATGAGTGTTAGACTGGTTCATGAATACAATATATACATGTAATGACTTTAAACTGAAAGAGTGTGGAACAGGGTCATGAATCAATTTAATGGCTTTATACTGAAAGAGTGTGGGACAGGATCATTAACACAATTTAATGGCTTTACACTGAATGAGTGTGGGACAATGCTACCAAGCCTTGCTGAGACTGGCCAGCCATTTTTTAACTACCATTATGGATGGATGGCACTTGATGGTTGACAGGTGCCAGACAGGGCCAAAACCATCAGCTCACTTGGTCTTATAGCCAGGTTAGCTCTAAACTGAATAACTTCTGTGTGAGATTGCTTTCTGTCAAATTTGATAAAATATTCTGGAAAGAGAAATTGTGAAGCATTTGTTTTTAAGTTTATATATTTTTTTAGTAATGATGGCAGAGTGGCATCATTTGTAAATGTTTTAAGCACATCTAGAAAAGGTTGCTTTCTTCACATTTGGTCAGTTTCTGGTGAGCAGAGTTTTGGAAGTTGTTATTTAAAAGATTTTCTGTTTTCAGGAATGGTGGCTGCATCTGACAGCAGATAAACATCATCTGCATTCCCATTTTGTTTCTCTCAAAATTCTCTGATACCATTCAAAATCTAGGTCGTTGGCTGCATCAGTACTTTATATATATATATATATGTATATATATATATATATATATATATATATATATATATATATATATGTATGCATACATGTATATGAAAACTCCATTTTAGGACCAAAGTCTTAAATAAGTTGTGTATATGAATGCGTCTTGTCGTGCCCTGAACAGACTAGTAGTAAGTCCACTTTTCAATGTTTTCCTCCAAAGTATTATTTATCAACTACTTTCTTTCAACCAGTTTTTTAAAAGCATTGCAAATGGTAACAAGTGCTGCATCTATAGCTGTATTTCTGCAAACTTCCTAGAATAATTGTATATTCTTCTTTTCACTGTAGGAACATACTGTTTGCATTAAAGGTGAAAAACAACTAAATGTGAAATTAATAAAGTTTATGGACAAGTAACTCTCTACATCCTTTAGTAGAGCCTTTTGCATTCATGTATTTCTAGACAGATCACCAAGTATCATTCTCAAACTCAGCTGAAACTACTAATTCTTGGAACTTCTTTTACAACCCATTTGAATTTGATACCAAATGGTACAAGGTGAAAAGTTACTGAAATGTGGACTTGTGCAGGTCTAAATGAATAAGAGCATAGATGGTGACAGGGTTGGGATACCAACAGTTTCTAAGTCAAGACCCAGAGACCACACCTGTGTGCCAAAGCATCTCTTTCAAAACTACATGATATCTGTTGACATATGGATCGAAGATTAAAAAAACCCAACAAATTCTCAGACACATAAGACAAACAACTCTGGAATTAATGTAATGACATAAAACCAATTCCAATACCCCAGCCCTGCCTTTAGGGGATAAATCAAAATTCTAAAATTGCTGTACACATCTTATGGACTACACTTTAACATTTCCCATGGTTTCAAACATTCATTAACATAACAGAATTGCACTTCATTAGATATGCCTGTCCAGATGGTAGAATCACATAAATGTCACATTTTCTTTGAAAAGGAGGGCAATAATTATTACAAGAAAAGATAATTATAATCCTACTATAAATACAGATGAATAAAAAGAATTGTCATACTTACACAGAATGGCTGATGCATGTTTATCTACCACTACAGTTCGGAAAAGGTTTCTTAACTCATGGCTTAAATCTGTTTTTAACTTTGTTTCTACATAAAACCTATTCTGCAAGAGAGAAAAAAATATATTTTCAGGTAATAAAATTAGCTTTTCTTCCAAGCTTTTAAAATCTATTTATCAATAAGTACTATGGTAATCACTAACCCAATTCAATCTAATGCAACCTACTAAATGAACATGGCATTTTTTATAACAATCTTCATCAAAATCTGTTCAGTGTGTGTGTTTTGGATTTTTAACATAGCTTTAACAATTTTTCAGTCACATCACTACGATGTCTGCAGTGTGGCAGTTTATGGTGATGTCTAGCACTGAGGCATCATGCCGCAGACATGTAGCATGATGTCCCAACCAGTCACATCATCCTGACACCAAGCCAACCAGTCCTAACATGAACCTCTTAATGCTGAGCGCCTAGCGAGGCAGCTGTTAATATCATTTTTATACGTCTTTGGTATGACTCAACCGTGGTTCAAACCCGCGACCTCCTGCATTCGTGGTGGACACTCTAACCAATAGGCCACTGGAGTGTTCAAAATCTGTTCAGAAATAATTTCTAGGATGATAATTATCTCAGCTAACTATAAACATTATTAGTTCAGTAAAACAGGCAGAGTAGCTCATCAGTGGACATTTCAGACTCTGGGTTGGTAGCATGCCCAGCCAAGATGCATGGTTGCCTCATAATAAGAAGCAGTGTAACTCATCATTAAACTCATCTCAGACCTTGTTTTAATACTCACACACCAAGTTTAGTTAATATCTATGAAAACATATTAAATGGTACAAAATTCAACCAATCACATTTACATCTAATTGGTTGGATTTTGTACCACTCAACAATTATAAAAACAAAGTTATATGTGAACTTGTCAAGTGAGACTCATACACCATAAGGATCTATTCCAACAAAAGAACTCCAGGGTGGTAACAAGCGTTCAGCCCATTTGATACGAGACTATCTAAAACTCATGCCGCAGCTACAAGTGGCTAATTATTCATCTCTTTCAACATCATGTAAATGGAAACTCCCAAAGTCTTATGTAATCTGACATTTAAAACTTGCATTATTATGTGCAGCTGAAGCTCTCTATCAAACTTTTCCAAAATCTTGATGACATAAACAAAACATTATGTGATGAAAATTTCTTTAGATATAATTCCCATCAAGTGCTAACAAAAGGTTGAAAGAGTTATGTATCAAGCTTTGTCATAAAATTTGTCCTGACAGATGATTATGTTAAGTCCCATTTAAACAGTATACATGATGCATCCCATATGTTAAGCCCCATTCAGAAAGACATATGATGCACTCCAGATGTTGTTAAGCCCTATTCTTAGTATACATGATGCACTACAGATATTAAGCACCATTCAGACAGTATACATGATGCACTACAGATATTAAGCACCATTCAGATAGTATACATAATGCACTACAGATATTAAGCACCATTCAGATAGTATACATGATGCACTACAGATATTAAGCACCATTCAGATAGTATACATGATGCACTACAGATATTAAGCACCATTCAGATAGTATACATGATGCACTACAGATATTAAGCACCATTCAGATAGTATACATGATGCACTACAGATATTATGCACCATTCAGATAGTATACATGATGCACTACAGATATTAAGCACCATTCAGACAGTATACATGATGCACTACAGATATTAAGCACCATTCAGATAGTATACATGATGCACTACAGATATTAAGCACCATTCAGATAGTATACATGATGCACTACAGATATTAAGCACCATTCAGATAGTATACATGATGCACTACAGATGTTAAGCTCCATTTAAATAGTATATGTGATGCACTATAGATATTATGTCTAATTCTGAGTATAACCAGCATATTATAGATGTCAAGCCCCATTCAGATAGTATGTGATGCACTACAGATGTTAAGCCCCATTCAGACAGTATGTGATGTACTACAGATGTTAAGCCCCATTGAGATAGTATGTGATGCAGTACAGACATTAAGCTCCATTCAGATAGTATGTGATGTACTACAGACTTTAAGCCCCATTCAGATTGTATGCCTCATGCACTACAGATATCATACCCTGTTCAGAGAGTATGAATGATGCACTACAGATGTTAAGCACTTTCAGAAAGAGTATATATGACGTACTACTAATGTTATGACCCACACTAACAAAACTGCATAAACACAAAAACTGATCCCAGTCTCAAGACTGTATGATTTAAAAAGTGGAAATCATGATCTACATTTATATAAAATTGGGAGTACCATACAGACAACAATCATTAGAAAGCCACCATTCAGATGGCTGTAAGATGGGTTTAAAAATTAAGAAAAAACATGCAGGGCCATTTTTGTTGCTAGCAAGTGTGGATGGCTGTAAAATGATACATGGTATATTGAAAACAAAGAATCAGATTGCAACTACTCTGAATCTAGCAAAGAAGACTAGGGATCCTGAGAGCAAGGAGTCTGCCAATTTGAATTTTATCTTCCTGCTATCACAAGCCCATGACATAAGTCTTGGAATTAATGTCTAGCTTAAAAGTTCATGGAACCAATCAAATAAAAATATTCATAATAATAATTATTATAATAATAACAGTGAAATCACATTTAAAAGACCACTGCTATGGGAGCCCACCTGTATTGTGTGATTTCCAGGCATGATGCTTAAGGGTCCAATGTGGAGAAAATCTTCAATACGTATATTTTTAATAATTTTTGTGGCCCAATATGAACAAAGAAAAACTTTTTCCAGTACACTTTATTCCCACTTTATTGCTGAGATTTAGCTTTAAAATTATTACAGTGGTTAGTCAAAAATTACCTACTGCCTTGCCTTGCTTGACAAAGGCCTTGTTGACTGCTGTGCATTATGTTATTGTATAATAAGTCTCCCAGCCATTAGTTTTGTGTGTATTTATGGAATCATTATTTGTATAGAAATAATGGTTCTTATGTGCAGCATGCAGTCAAAACTTCCCAAAATGAAAGCAAAAAGTCCTTTTCTTTCTTAACATCTGGAGGAATATAATGCAGAATATTACTGATAGATTAAACTGTGCTCATGGGGAGTCTCATCAAAATATATGTGATCACTTCACAGTCAATTTTGTTCCAGGCTTATTACTGGAAATCAAATTTTCATAATGTTATAATTTGGTCATAGAGTCAAACAAAAACTGAAACTCCTTATCTGACACAATACTAGCGGAACAAAGAAAAAGGTATCAAATGAAATCAATGTTTATGTGCTTGGATTTTAACGAAGCTTTATCAATTTGAGTTATATCACTATGATATCTGCAGTGTGGTAGTTTATAGTGATGTCTAGCACTGGGGCATCATTCTGCAGACATGTGGCATTGTGTCACACCCAATCACATTATCCTAACACCAGACTAACCAGTTGTAACACTAACCTCTTAATGCTAAGTGCGAAGTGAGGTAACTGCTAGTACCATTTCTTTAAAAGTCTCTGGTATAATTTGGCCAGGGTTTGAACCCGTGATCTCCTGCATCTGAGGTGAACATTCTAACCACTTAGGCCACTGGCACAGTATATGAAATCAATAAACCCCAAACCTCTTTCATCCACAGGGGTACAGAAATTTAAATCAAAATCAGTATTTTTTACAGGTGATTCACATTATAACTAAGTGGTAAATATCAAGTAAAACATGGTGAAAATATATTGAATTGTTTTGTTATAGTGGTAATTAAATAATTTTCCAAAGTTGTTCAAAATGTCTAAAAACAGTTTTTTTAAGGAACTTTATGACTAAGAGAAAACAGTTATAAAACTCCACCCATGTTAAGACTGCTCTAATGCACTGTATACTTTATCTTAATTTTTCCAAACAATGCACATCATTCCATTTCTTCATTTTCATTTTTCACCAATCAATGGCAAATTAGCCTGTAGGTCACTATATATATGGAAGCTTTAGTCATTTGGATTTCATCAAACTTATTTTAAAATAATACATTTTCATTTCTCATGAATTTGTAATGCAATTTTCTCTGTCACAGCAAATTTCATTCCACAACTGTCACATCAGCACTGACTTCATGAGGAGGTAAAGTATGTTATAACTTGACTTGATAATTTAAAGGAACAATGGACATTGGCTTTACTGCTGATTGATGACTAAGTTTAAGTAGAAACATCCACATCTGACCTTTAAGGCACAGATTAATTTTCTATATAGTGTCATGACCTCTTTTTAGAGAACACCTGTTACAAGACACTACTCAATGTTGGCATAAAGTTGGTCTCTCAAGACAGATTGACTTAATTATCAATATTATTATTAAATCAAAAACTTTTATCTTTTTAATGTCTGTTTATTGCCACTCAGAGGACTTGAGGTAAAGAAAATGATTTATTTATTGTTTGATGGCAGTTTTCTCTTTCGATATTTCCAGAGTTCTAAAGTTTGGTAATCCACAGCTTAGCTTGCTCTTGGTATCCTACAGATTGGCATTATCAAATACAATATTGATTAATGATGTCATGAACTATCTACAGTCTCCAATAAAAAAAGACTAAGCTCACAATGTGAAAGAAAAGAGTAAATTTCTAGAATTAATTAACTTTTCGAATATAAAATAAAAAGGTAGGCACTGAAAATTGCTTTTATTAATCATGGTATATGAACAATGAAAGTAAACATGAAACTGCAAAAAGACAAAAAATGAATCAATGTTATGAAATACCTAGATCACAATGAGAGAGAGAGAGAGAGAGAGAGAGAGAGAGTTCAATTCAGAAATTGACTACAAGAATAAAATGAAATGGTACTTAAAATTTGCTTGTATTTATCATGCCATTCTATATAACTATGATGGAAAACATCATATTACAAAAAGACAAAAATGAATCAATCCAAGGTCAAGCAAATTTTTTAATAAATTACGTTTATCTGATGATTACAAATCGGAGATATTGCAGTCTGTGCCCCTCATTTCTTAAATGTTTTCACAACCAATAGTGATGGAGTTAAGGTGTATCGCCACGTTACCTCCCAGTTGATTAAAAGAGTATGTACAGCCCATGCTTCTGGGGTTGTGGGAAAAGAAATGTCAAACATCAGATGGTCCCAATGGCTATGGACAAAATGGAAGGAGCAATTCTGTATGAAGCAGTTGTTCTCCCTTTATAATGAGTCGGTCAGGACAATGAGCTAACCAGGAATGTGTTGGAATTGAATATTACCTGATATTAAGAGTACCCATGGAGATATTCCCCTACTGTAAGGCAAAGGTCTGGTGATTCACCTCCACAGAGGAATGTCACCATAAGCAAAATTTCCGACCTTATCAGTACCGTGTTTAATGGATGTGCATTTTGAATGGCTTTCATTTCTAAGAGGTTGATATGAAGAGCCTTCTCTTGAAGAATCCACATGCCACTGACTATCATAGGTCCAGTAGTAAACTCACACTGTAACAGGTTCACCCACGCCTTGTTTGGTAATTTTTGCAATCTTTAACAATTGTAGCAAGATTCCAAATGATGAACTGTCATAATCAGTTTAAATCTACCAAGGCACTGACCATGTAGGTAGAATTGATTGAAGTGGAAGATGGCATTCCAATGGAGACAAACACCTATATTTTCTCTGTCACTGCCATCAACTAAATTCCATCCAATCCATCAGATCAGCACACTCCAACATTTCCATTCCATCACCTTCATCATGCTGCACAATGGATATTAATGTATCCCCTAGGAGTGTAAGGGAAAAAAAATTGTTGTCAGAACTGGGGGTCAAGTAAAAATTGGGGTGGGTGGGTAAAGACTGTGCTGAACAATTTTCATCTCATCCCTAATTGTTTCAACATAGGAAATTTCAACTTGCATTGCATACTCTCTTATTTTCTCTCTCTGGAAATTACAAATCAACAAACATGCATAATAATCAAATAAATGCAATGTCTAGTCATAGAGTTTATTTTCCTTTTGGTTTTTAGCGGCACAACAGTCTCTTTCATATTTGTTGTACGACAATTATAAAACAAAAATAACACATTACATAAATAAGCCAATACAAAAACCCAAATAAACCTTTTTAACAAAATGACAGTTAGCTCACTGCCTATGTCATGAAATTTGCACTTTCATCAGTTTTATTCTACTTTTTCTTAGAACACATTTATCCAAAAGTCAAAGAGTTTAATGGTTCAACTTCCTTGTATAGTAAATAGCACTTAAACTACAAACAATATTTCTCTTATTGCAGCAATGTATTTTTCTCTGCAAGCTTCCTGATTTCTTTGTTGTGAAAGAATGCCTTAGGCAATGTGTTCTCCAGATGTCTCATGGTGAACAAGGGCAGAGTTTTGGAAATTCTTAGACCCTATAACAAAGGATCATTTACTTCTGAAGTCTTCACAATCATATGAACAATAAGTCAAATGGTTACTCAGAATTGTTGTGCCAAGGGAATTCTTTCCTCCATTTTTCTTTAAAGTTAGTTTCCACAATTGCTTAGCTTTGTTCTGCTTCTGTCACTTCTTGGGTGGTGATTGTCAGTACATGTAATTTTCATCTGGAGATAGTTTTCTAGTCAGAAAAGCATTGAGATTTGTTTATCTGGACAACATGCTAATGAGCCTGATGGAAATCACACAAGTACTCCAAAATTAGGGGAATCTACTATGTCATAACAATGCCTATGCTAAAAGCAGACATGATGCCTTCCCATGTCCACTGCATTGGAGATTGAAAAAAGGATGATAGCAGTGTATGAATCCTTTTTATCAAAAATATACATGGCAACAAAAACTGTGCATCAAATTTTTCAGACGTGCATCTCTGACACAGAAATGTGCAAAAGGAAAACAATGCTGGATATTCCATCAGCGTGATCGCATTATGGAATGCCGGTCTGGTGCACCTGGTTTGACTCAACTGAATGGGTTTGCTATGAATTTCATAGGAATGGTCAGTCTGATCAATTGGTCTTCCAGCTAGCCAGTCAGAGATAATTGAGTCATGATCACTGTGTGTGTGTGATTTGGATTTTTAACATAGCTTTAACAATTTTTCAGTCATATCGCTACGATGTCTGCAGTGTGGCAGTTTATAGTGATGTCTAGCACTGGGGCATCATGCCGCAGACATGTAGCATGATGTCCCACCCAGTCTCATTATCCCGATACCAGGCTGACCAGTCCTAACATTAACCTCTTAATGCTGAGCGCAAAGCGAGGCAGCTGTTAGTACCATTTTTGTAACTCTTTGGTATGACTCGGCCGGGGATTGAACCCGCGACCTCCTGCGTCCGAGGCGGACATTCTAACCACTAGGCCACCGGAGTCATGATCACTGTAAACATACAAACTATGTTTAGTTGGACCAGTTGGTTGGCAGTTGGAATGGCATACCAAAGACAGTACATGCCTTGCAGCCTGGCAGACTGGTGCGGTATGGTCAATATCGCGAGCAGGCTATTCAGAATGTCCAGATGGCTGACTCACCAGTTGGAGATAAGAGATTCCCAACACTAAATCGTAAATGGCTCATTCATACAGCTGGATCAGTTGATTGGCAGTCAAAGCAGCACACCAAAAGCCAATATATGCTCTGCATGCCTTGCAGTCCGATTGGCTTGTGTGGTATGGTAAGTACAGCTAACCTGTTATGCATTATGTCCAGGTGGCTGGCTCACAAGTTGGAGATAACAGATTCCAGACACAGAATCATACATAGCTCATTCATATAGCTGGATTGGTTGATCAGTAGTCAAAACAGTATGCCCAAAGCCAAAATATGCTTTGTCGTCCAGCTGGTGGTGCCATATTGTTTTCTTAATATTGTCATACATGGATGGAATAAATTATTGTAAGCCTTCACACCGCATTGGTGGTGTTCTAGGCCCTTGGTTGTCATCTCTGTAATAAAAACAGAAACAAACATGTGCATACAAATTATATATATATTCTGGTGAAATTCAATTTTACCGATCAAAATCACATGTGACGATAACAAACGGTACAATAATTGCAAGAATGTTGTATGTGCCATATCAAATGACATTTTGTCTTAGAGCTATTCCACTTAAACATACATGTTAACCAGGGAAGGCACTCTTTTAAAAATATATGTCAGGGTACACAGATTACCCAAAGAGTTCATATGAAAACAATACAAAATTTAAACTGCATCTATGGATGACTATTCTACAATAAAAGTGCCTTCCGGGGTTTGGTGTATATTTTACTGGAACAGCCCTTACTGTACCACTGAAAAAGAAATGTGGATGATGAAGTTATAGAAATTTAACTTGATTGTCTGGAGGGCATCTTTACAGCATTACTAGTGAAAGTAAAAACCAATTTAAACCAAGCATAACAATAGCCAATAGCAGGTAGAAAGGAGAGTTAACATGAGTTGCTTCCCCTTATCTATACAGCTGACAGGGGACAGTTTCATAAATTGGCCCTTGTAAAATTTCTTAACTTTAGGCTATGGTGTGACTTTTTCAGCTATTATTGTTTACTAATTAAAGATTTAGATATATTTGTGAACCAGGTGTTTTCGGCTTGTGTTGTTCTTGAAACTGATGTGAGGCAAGTACACCTCCCATAGTTACTCTGCAGTATGCAGGTAGTGAAATACCAGTAGTTGACTATGAAGAAGAGCTAGCCCCCCCACCCCCATAGCAGTAAACACATGGGTTCAGGACAAGTAGAGTATTTCAAAAATGGCTTGTATGAGAACTATTTTTAGTTGCATTAGCCTGTTTAGTACACAATGTTTTGCAGAATTATCACCTAGGAAAAGGTTTGAGTTTGCACTGTGACCTTAGGACATGAAAAATGCAGGTATAAATTTTGGGTTGGGGTGCATAAACTTGTTTGCTATGAACTGCCACTGACTTCTCGGGTCAAGTGAATAATATTCTTATGCTTTGTTTTATTATCGCTATCCCAAAATATGGACCTTTTGACCTCACTTGTGTATTTTTTTTAATGATTTTTTAATCCTAAGCCAGTGAATGCAGCATTAAATTTGTGCGTAAAAACTGTCCCTTGCCCCCATAATTATATAGAGAGAATGGTACCAAAGAAAATTATCCTACTGTAATGTGATCAGGTAAAGTATTTATGGAGAAAAAAAAAAATAAAGCATTACTCCATGGATGAAATCCAGAAATTACTTGCTGTCCATATTCATTCTGACATTTTGGCAATCATTTTGGCAATATTTTGGTAATATTTCTTTTCAATACAAATTCTGTCAAAATAACTTATTATAACACGATTTATGTTCTGGACAATAAAGCAACATAATATTTCCAGGTAAATTTATGTAGGTCTTTTAGAAGGTTTTGTATTTATAAGGCAGATTTTCTTTAGCAGTTAATACAATGAGTTTTTCTCCATCAATAAAAAGGAATCAAGAGGTACACAAATTTACAAGCAACACTATCCAAAAATCTTCCTTTGATATGGCAAGCATGTCAATTTTGCAAGATCTGTAACCAATACTATAAATGTTTCAATTTTCTGTTATGTCTCAAATGTGAAGAAATGATACTGACTAGTAGTCCTATTCAAATAACATGACAGCACTGACCAACATACATGTACAAATGATAATGCTGATGTGTTTGGAAGAGTACCGAATACAATCACATGAGCAGTTGAAAATAATCAGTAGTATTTACAGATCATGAAAGATGATGCAATGTTGAAAAAAATATACTGGGGTTAGAATGAGGAGCGTAAGGGAAACATTTGTAACACATGGGAAAAATGCAAGTTGATTATATGAAAATCAGATAGAAAGTTTCTATGAATCAATGAGGGCTGTTCCAGTTAAACATACTTAATGTTAATTATACACCCAATGATGCAATTTATAATTCTGTACCATGCTAATAATAACTTGGGGAATAATTGGAGTACCATAGCATAATTATCAAAAATAAAATGCATCTGTGAGTACCATGTATGTTTAAATGGAACAGCTATCAATTAGTGAGACAATAATCTCTTATATCATACCAGTTATATCACAGGTTTGGAGGCTTTAAAAGTACTCACAGAATACTGTACCCTGTATTTCTCTACCACTCCCTTTTAGTCAGCCCTCACAACAATATATGTGGTATCCCACTCAAAGATATAGTTATTGTTATATTAGTATAAATTTCTTGAATAAAAACTTATAATCGTCTCATTCTAATAAAATTTATCATGAATTAATTCCATTTAGCAATTATCTAGATTTATACTTGGCCTTGACTGGTGCAGAACTTCTCAATTAGTTACCAAATGTGGCTCTGTACTCTAAGTTTGTACACAATGGGTCAGACCATGAGATTTTTCAATCACCAGATTTGTTGTTTAACTTATGTGAATCTTCATTTGAAATATTTTATTGATATTTACAAATTAGGTATTTTCCAGTGCCAACAAAGCTTAGTATAACTGGATTTAATATCTGGTATAACACTGTAATAATAACTTTGCAAATGAAAGGGAGAGCAGCTATGTTCAACTTGATAAAGGAGATAAATCTGCAATAACAAACACAACTGTTAGAGACTATCACATGTAAACCTGGAAAAGCTGAACAGGAACAAAACCATAGATTTCTGACAATTACTAAAAACATTATCATTGCTGTAAAATATTTACTAAATCTTTTAAATGTTTCGAGTCTTAAAACTTAACAGATTAATAATTTCTGACTTGTTATTTAAAAGATAAAGGCCATGGCCTGCATGATGAGCCCCATGATCAAAACATTGCAGAAAAACCTGAACCAAAACCATAAAAAACTGCTGATACCGACAGAAAAGCAACTGGTATGTTTTGCGTCTCACTGAAGTGGGCTTCACTTAAAACTAATACAACCTGCTCTCTCTAATACTGGTTCATACCATTTGATGTTTACAATAATTGTGAAACATTTTTTAGGCTTATTTTAATTAACATATAATGAAAACTATTTTTCATATAACTGTACTCTTGATTGTAACTGTATTTTGTTATCTACACTATAACTGTACATCAAAACATGTCTATATAGGGCATTCAAGGGACCATTAAAAGCTGTCTTTAATACAGAATTATGAAAGTGAAATTAGGAAAAGAGGACAACAGATATTGCCGGTTATGTATTATTTCAATGGAGGTACTGAGTAAGGCAAATTTCAATGTGATTATATATATATATATATATATATATATATATATATATATATATATATATATATATATCTTTGTCTTTGGCAATTACCATATAATTAAATATTGGAACAATCCCTCCCAAAGCCTGCAGGTATTGGTTCATCAGGAATGAAAACTTGTGTATAAAGCTTGCAGGAGTCTGCATCTGAAAAATGTACAAGAATGAAAATAAATAGAGAATATTTTCTTTTCTTACATTATTACCAGATATATTTCATTCTGTGGTAAAAGAAACACAATATATTTTAATAATTGGCAAAGTCATAAATATTAATGTAACATTTTTGTATCAGAAGATGAAATATATCCATTATTTATGGAGGAAAAGAGCATTTTCTTTTTATTATGAACCCGTCTGCTTCTCAATCAAAATTTTGATGATGAAACTTGCTCATCAACATCCCTCATTTGCAAGCTCACCTCATTTTCAATTATACTTGTAGGCTGATCATAACAATATCAGAAATTTATAAGAAAATAGGTTTTGGATGATCTCATGGGTTGCAAAAATTACATTTTTGACATTCTGTAAACTATCTTACCTTATCTGACCACAAAACAATTCTGACTGAGTGCTGCAGCACACAAGGTTTATAACAATACTGATATGGTCATTAAGGGGATATAACTTTGCAGAGAAGTAAACAGTGGTGATCCAATAACTAATATAATTTCATGCCTTAAATGTTCCAGTTTCCAGCTTACAATTCTGGCTCATTTTATGCTCATTTCTCTTAGCTGCAAGTACAATTTCTGCTTGTAAAAGTCACACTGGTCATGTAGACATTCGAGATCAATTATTTCAGTAATAGGTGTAATGTTTTAGAATATGACTCTACATACCTTTAATTGGCAATTATTCTCATTATTTAGATCCTCATACATCCCTATTCCTTTAACTGGCAATTATTCTCATTATTTAGATCCTCATACATCCCTATTCGTTTAACTGGCAATTATTCTCGTTATTTAGATCCTCATACATCGATATTCCTTAAGAAGGTCATATTTACATGCCTCCAGAAGCATATATGGGATAATCAATGTTAAAGTACGTGGACATTTTGCATGAGATCAATCCATTACAAGCTGTATGACTTTTACTATGTACACACAATCAGCATTGCATGCAATGATGGGAAATCTGGTATTTTCACATGTGAAAATATGAAAATGCATTTTTCACATGTTAAAATATGGGAATTATAAAATATTAAATTAGTTCATCAGTCATTTGCTGAAGTTCACAAATGACTATATAATGTTTTTTATGCATGCCTCGTATGAAAACTATCTGCACATATGAAATAGTAAACATAAAAAAATGTCTGTCAATATACATCTAAAAATCAAGTTAACATACATTCGTTTGTATAGAATTGTAAAAACAAATCTGCCATTTTGATAAAAAAAACTTTAAGCATATACTACTTTATTTCTGTTGCTGAGGAGTGGGTTTTCATTTACTAATTTGTGCCTCCATCCAAGAAATGAAACTGACAAACAAAAACATATCTATTTGTGAATTTTTTTATGCAAACTTGCATCATCATTAAATTTAAGAAAATCGTGTCAAATTTATTAATAAACTGCTGAAATGATGAACAATTTCAGAAAGGATACAGGAATAAAGACCATGACTACCCACAAATGTTCTAGTCAGCTGGCAGAATACTGATGTTTCATATCTGAATTAGTTAGAAAATTAAGAAATGAGTTAATGGAACATGGATGCCTCACTCCATACCAGAAGACTGACATAAATGTAAAATCTAAACAAGGTGTACAAGCAGTGAATGTACAGACATATGGACAGACAAGGAGAAGACTATCTGCCCCTACCACTTTCAGGGTCAGGAATAAATGTGAACTGGACCAATATGTTTAAGTTATTGCTGATTCTTACTTTTTCTTCAGCAAATCAGATTTTTAAATACAACAGTGCAAGGATGTATCAACATAAGCCATGTATTGGTCCAGGACCAGGAGGACCCTACAAGCCCAGATCAACATAAGCCATACATTGGTCCAGGAACTGTAAGACCATACAAAGCCCAGATCAACATAAACCAAGCATTGGTCCATGACCAGAAGGACCCTACAAAGCCCAGATCAACATTAGCCATGCATTGGTCCAACAACTAAGTCTGACATGAAAAATTTGGTAAATGCACATAGAAGATGCTTGGTTTTAGCTGAGAAAAGACTAATGTCTGATTGACAAAGATGAAGCTTCCAACTGCATTAGAGTAGTTTTATGACTCTTTTTAGATGTCTTAAGGTTGGTTGGTTGTTTTGAAGTTTAACACAAATGTTCACTGTATGATAGGCTATACAAGGTGGCCAGTATAACTGGTGGAGGAAGGACCCTGGAAAGTCCCAGTAAGATCTACCAATCCATAGGAAGCTTTCTCACATACCCATATTGACCATGCCTGAAACTCGAACCCATGAGGACAAAGGTGAAATGGCAGTGATTGCCAAAGAGGCCTAAAGATGTTTTCAGGATTAAACAGCATTTTTCATTCAATTTATGGGAACAAGTAAAAAATATCAATGGTCATGATACATGACTGATCTACAGCCAGAAAAGATCAGTCCTTTATTTCATACAACCTTAATTTTCATGCCCTGTGTTGTCATTAATGTAAAATTAAGAAATACCTATATCCTACCATTTGCTAAATGAGGGCTTGACAATAAACACAACATCTGATCAAAAAATTCTGCCAGAATGGGCAATATATCTGGTGTACCTAGAAGCTTTTAAACATGTTATTTATTACATTATAAAACGAAGAGCAGTGCAAAAAACAAAAGATATTTATTTCACATATACACACCAGAGTTTCCTCATTACTAATGTAATGGATGCTACAAATTAAGATAGGAGAAAAATACATTTTAATGTGGAATGCATGTATTTATGAACTGGTTATAGTAAAGATGGCCAGTATCTAGTACACACATTGTATTTACAGTATACACTGAGACACCATATTTGTTGGGACACAATAAACTAATTTTTAAAGTAAGTTTTAGTGCATAGTATGTTTTGGGACAAGTTGTTTGTTCCAGTTGTAAGATGTGGGACACTTAAATTACATGTCAGAAAATGCATTCAAACTTAAATTTTATTTTAAAAAATATTAAAGTGTATATTTGAGATAAAACACTTTAATCCACTTCAGCATCTTCTCATCAACCCAACTCTTCTCCTACACAAGTATGATCCATACTTTCGTGCATAAATATTTTTCAGCTTCTTCATGCCATGAAAAATTCTCAATGCAGATAGCATATTTCCTGAAGTGGAAACTGCAAGGACTAAAGTAAGATTTTTTTAAATCTGCACTAGTTGTGCAAATTCTCACACTATTAATCCCTTTCTTACCAACAGTCCATCCAGGAATGAGATCAAAGTACACCAGAGTTTCATCCATGTTAATGATCATCTTGTTAGCTAAATCATCTTCTCTTCTGGCTTTAAAAAATTCATCGAATAATTTTATTTTTATTTTTTCCTCCAAATCTTCATGGAAATGCTATGTAATCATGTCTGTACACGAAGCACTACATTGTGTCACATTAAAAACTGTTCCACTGTTTCAATTTATTTTCAAAATACCTGTGAATACCGGTAAAAAGGAACCAAAGTTGGCTTCTCTATGTTTGCCGACTTGGTATTTTAAAAAACCCATAAAAATTGGCATGCTTAAAAGGATCCAAAATTGTCTTCTGAGGTCAGCTTGCTTTGTAATAAAATAGCCTTTGTATTTAATATCCTGTCGGCAAGTTCAAACAATGAGGTTTTTGCTCGCTGCCAGTTGTGTTTATTCACCACCCAAGCCTCTATTTACTTGCCATCTGTAATCAATACAAACAGGCATTGATGCCTGCAGGGTACATAATATACACCACAATAACTTGCTTTAATAATACTTATTATAACCCATGCTAGCGAAAAGATTGCTATTTGTGCTCACACTGAATGCATTTTCAAATAATGATTTTTATTTGCAGGATACTACTATACAGTTAACCTGGATATAATACAATCTTGGTTATTTTGTACCTTACACCATGTCATGCATGAATTGCAGGAGCCTCAAGCTATCAGTTAAAATTTCCCTCTCTTTCTCTCTCACTCTCTCTCATTTCCGATTTTCTTGGATCCAGTTTTCAGTCTGATAACATATTCAATCCATACAGTACAACCCAATATGATTCATTTCTCTATATTCAAGTCAATGAACACTGCAGTATGGATGCATATGTGAAGTATAAGGAGTGCGAACATATTTTTTTACCTTTAATAAATTGCTCTTGATGAACAAAGAGGAATATATGATAACAATATAAGATTAATTACTTTCATTTTACTATTAATAAGCATTTTGTTTATCTCTGTTACTGAAACATGCAGTGGGGGTGTGTGCAAATTAAACACAAATTTATTTTCTTTCTTAAGTCTTTGGACACATGAACTAGGTGAAAAGAAGTTACACCATTAAGTTCTGGAACAGAAAAAAATTAATTATTTTATCATGTCCCAGTATGTACAGTAAACATGGTACCTATTACACATGTGTTGGTGGAGGGTGTTACTGAGTGTAGTTCAGTGAACTATGCCCGTGAATTCTCCTTTCTCCAGTTGCACTACTCTCACCAGGTGTAACTCTCACTCTATGGGTCTTAAAGCAATTACATCAATTAGCCCAGGTCCCCACCACATCTATTACCTAACGTCACAGTGTAATGCAAGCCTGGCTTCACCTGTAAACCCTGGAGATTTCACTGTGTAGTGGGGTGTTCTTCAGTGGCCACAATACCTAGTTGGAAATCAGGTCAATATGCTCTGTGTGAACTATTCACGGGACATTTGTCTCTGGAATATCCTGAAAATCTAACTTCTTCTCAGAAGATGGGACTTAGGGATTTTTTATAACTTAGGTAAACTAGACGACATACAGCTTGCACAAAATTGGCAAGTTTTAAGTTCATATGTAACCTTTAATTTGTCATACACTGTAAAATACATTCACCTTATTCACTTTGATACAACTGAAAGGGACTGATGGATACAAAGGTAACATCTACTTACACTTTGTTCTAATTCTTTATCCAATGCAAAGAGATGTGACTTCATGTGTTTCATTAAATCTGCATAAAGCCTCTCTGAAAACTGCTTGCACACACATTTATAAACACAGCTGAAAAACACATAAAAAACATAGTTCAAAGTCTTAAGTTTGTAAGAGTCCTCAATTATGTATATTCCTAGGTAAAATACTAGAACAAATCTTTTTTTAGAATACAATTATCAAATTATGAAATTCCGTAGTATTATGCTGGGTAAATATGACATTACATAATATATCTCTTTAATAACATTAAATTCTATATTTCAACAGATTTCAAGAATAGCACCGTTCAATTCCTCCACTGAAACCATACAATGCATATAATATTAACCCACATATATATATATACCCATGTAAGTAAGTAAGTAAGTAAGTAAGTAAAGGCAAAACAAATAATTATCATTTTCTTAGGTACTCTATATCAAAAACTTGCTATTAGATGACATAATTAAATCTTATTTTGGATCAGTGATGTATGAAAAATGAGACGGTATGAAAACTTAGGAACAATAACAAGTTAGCACAATTGATTGGAATGATCAGTTGCTTCATTGACCTGATACCTAGTTGGAAATCAGTAATCATTCATGATTGTGAGGGACTTCTACATTATTTAACAGAATAATATATAAAGTTTACTTCTGTGTTTGTCAGTAAGTCTTTGTGTTTGTCTCAGTGCATTCTGTGAACAACTGCTCTTCAATCCAGAATAAGCATTAGCGAACAAATGTTTGCTCAGTCATCTGGCACATTCAGTGAAGCACCAAACAAAGAAGAGATCTTAAAAACCTTTTCAACTGAATTAAAAATAAATTTGTTCACCCAACTATTTAAGGGAAACAACAGACCACAAATGCCTGCTCAATCAACCTTTATATACACCTGCTGAAACAAGTTCATTATCTGAATTGTCAAGAGCAGTTTAGTCACCACCCCCACATCTTAATCCTTTTATATTTTAGTCAGAAATGCAGACAGTAGCTCCAAAACACTTGTATACACACCCCATTGTAATGGTCATGGTACATTTATATAGCCATTCTGCTGTAGACTACTGACTGGAACAGAACCATTTCAACTGTAGAGGTGGATGGATTTGCTATTCTAATCCAACATACTACTCAATGTTTTTCCTGTGCAATAGTCCAGAATCATTTTAAAAATGAAGTTTTAAATTAATATTGTCATTATTTGTTCCTGTTTTTGAGAGAATGACAACTGCTTTTATGGAGATCCCTCTTTAATCATGAAATCAATAATTTACTCCCATACTGGGTCCTGACAGTATTAATTTCAAGTACATTACAAATGATGTCAATATGCTTGACCTCCTGTATGAATTTTTAGTTCAGAGTATATTTCAACCCCCAAAACAAGTTTCTTTTTAAGACCTCTTAATGTCTGATACATGTATTCTATTGTCGGGAAAAAAAATCAGACTGTTTGGACATGTCCGGCAATTATGAATGCTTCGGAAATACATTGATTCCTAAGTTAGTGTAAGTGTATTTATCATGAAATTAAGTATTTGGATTTGAATGGAATCTAGCTGAAAAATAATTGAAATTATGCTTCTTTGAACATATTTTTTGATGAAATTACTTTGATATCATAAGATCAACTGGTGAGGGCACTTAATCTTAAAAATATATATACATAACAATGAATGGTTCTCTGCCTATGAAATATTATAGAATAAATGTTTCGAGTATTTCTCATTTAAAATGCATCAAGTTGGTAACTGCATCAATTATGTCAGTTCTGCACTCAACACCTACCCCCAAACCCTGTACTGTAAACCTAACAAGGATACATACGGAACATTTTCTTCAGTAAACTGACTTGGATGGATATTGCATGGTACAGCACATAGTATAACAGTACTTTGTGGACCCTGACTATTGTGTTATAGTGAGGTTTCATTGTACTGTCAATTGCTTTATTTTTTATTGGTATCAATTTTCATGGTTTTTGGAAAAAGGCCATTTTCACCATGATTTAATTACATGGACTTAGGAATGGTTCCTATTGTTTCAATAGAAAATTTACTGTCAGTCAAGTCTTTAAATTCATTGTCAGTAGCCACCACAAAATCCACAAAATTTGTGTACCCTATGAAAAATAATGAATTAATAGTAATTTGAATTAACTTACCTATACATTTGTTCATAAGAAATGGGTATGTACTGGCCAGGCTGCATAGTAAGCAGCTGATCAATTGCTTGTTCAAGCTTGGGCCAATACTGGCTTTCATAGTCCTCCACTGTAATTGTCATCATCACTGCAACATGTTGAAGAGAACTGTATAAATTACATCTTTTGTGTGGTCTGAGAAATACAGCTGATTGTATTCATATAGAAAATTAGAAATGTGTGTATGTAAGCATGCACACAATGTGTAGATCACAATATCCAGCAGCAAATACTATACAGCATTTGTAAAACATCCCAAGCACTCATTTTGTTCTATATTCTCAATGTGTGTGTTGGGTGAGGTGTGGATGGGGGTGGGGTGGGGTGTGCATGTGTGTGGGTGTGCTAATTTAAGGAGTTTAAGTTGCCATGCAACTCCTCCATCACTGCTCAAAACAGAGACTTAAAACAGGATATGATTGCAGTGGTCTGCAGATGTGTTGGACAATGGTCTTAGAATTGTTGTCCATCATACAGTGTGGATTTTGCCCCTGAAATATAACACACACACACACACACACACACACAATTTAATTTATGCACAGTGATACATTTTTGCAGCTTGTTTTCATTAGAAATAAAGTCCCTTTCACAACTAGATCAACAACTCCAAACAAATTTAAGCTAGCAGCTTGTAATGACTTTCCAGGGGAAAAAATTTGACACCAACACAGTCCTTAAAAATTGTAATTAAATACATTGTAGTTTAAATTAAAAGAAATCACCATTTTTCAGATTTTTTTAACACTTTTAGTGTGTGTTAATCATGTACTAGAACCAACACGATGATCCAATGTTAAACTACATGTCAGCAATACACACCTTGATTCCTTTTTGAAGATGGTGACAATAGTCTTTCTTACTATTTGTCCTGGAATTGTCATGAAAATGCCATATGAGATATTCCCATTAGCAGAAAAAAAATTTCCTCCTACTACCAGTTCCTGGCACTTCTCCATCTTCATTTCATATGCTTCTTCCATTTGGTCCTGATACGGGATGACCAGTTCCTTCAAAATAATCCTCTTTGCAGTCTCAGACCATATGATGATGTTTAGACAAAGTGATGTTTGCTTCAGGGAATATGAGGTATGTTTTTTCCACAGGTATGATCTCATCACCCATGGCTTTATTTCTTGGATTATTCCAGCATAGTTAGCTGTTGCAGGTTTCTTTGTCCCTCTTTAACAAATTGGATGAGCTGAGGACCTGACCTCCTGGTTTCCAGACTTTTCATCATTCTCTCTCCAACATATCTGCCATCCCTCTTGAAGCCATATCATGTCTCCATCTGTATCGCTCATGGAACAAGGTAGAATATACTGGAGTGGAGCTCTTTTGTAGCATAATAGGCACACAGGTTCTGTCTTTACTGATTTACTGGTGACAGGTGCAGACCAAAGCAGCATTTGGATTTGCAGTAGTTCACAATGCAAAAGGTCTGTCCATATGAGTTTCCTCTCTGGTAGTTGTCATCTTGTCCACATTGTTTAGGCACCCATTTGGACTGCTCTTGCAACCTCTCTTCATCCTTACATCTGCAAATTCTTCCTGGACTATCATGCATCAGTCTGCTGGGTTTGATTCATTCCATCTTTGGGATTTATTTGAGCCAGCCCCTGTATTCCTTTATTTGTAGTCCCAACAATATTTCTATGCTCCAGTCTGCTCTTGGCTTTGTTCATTGCTTTGCTCAACACTTTCTTCCTGTCCTAACATTTATTATGGCTTCACTTATTGTCTCATCCTTTGAATACCACAATGCTATCAGGAGTCTAGTTTTAGCCACCTTGTAGTAATGCTGATGCATCCAATTATCAAATTTCATGACATAAACAAAAACAGCAGCTAAGAAATGAACTTTAGAACAAAATTTTAATAAAGTCACCAAGCAGGAAATAAAGGGTAAAGACTTCTTTTCATAAAAAAAGATTCAGAACTTACCTAGCTGCATCCACTTACCAAGTTTCGTTATTACAGGACAGTACATATACAGCATACAAAAACTTGTGTGGTCATAAACCAAGTGCAAAAAGCAAAGTATAGCCAGCAAAAGATGAAACACAGGTCACAATGAGCCTCTCCTGTTGTAAGAGTGTGCTAGTAACAGAGATGCATATAATCATCATGATTACAGACTGAACAATGCTGAGAAATGAACATCAAAGACAAATTTAAAGCCATGTCAGTGAAACATAAAGTATGATCAATAGTCACCAACTACTGAAATGAGGGAGTAGTGCTCATAAAGATACATCATACTTCCCCAAATTTTTTTATTTTATATAGGACAGTATGCACTAAGCATGCTAAAAAACCTGTATGGTCATCAGCAAAATGCAACAGCTTAGCCAGTAAAACGTGAAATATTGGTCATAGTGGCCATTTCTGGGATGGGCTTGGCGCTAAGAGAAATGTAAAAATAACCTAGTTTAATGTAAAAAACCCCACCTAATTTAATGTGTACATCAATAACAGTAACAATATATCCAGTTCAGGCAAAGTCAATTAAATGTGCAATATGTGTCACAATCATCAACTTTTAAGATGCAGGTGTAGTTAATATCAAGATGTACCCTTTCTGCATGTTTCACGACTCCAGGTATAGCAGTACTATACAGCAGATAAAACGCCAATGTGGTTATGAGCTAGATGCAAATACACAAACCAGTAAAATATTGAAAATAGGTCACACTGACCTTCTCTTGTTGTACAGTTGTGATACTAACTGGAATGCATACAATCACCTAGTTTGATTATTTGGGAATACAGTGCTCGAATCTGAAAACAAGGCAGTAAAGCATGAAGTATGGGTCACAGTAATTTACTTCCCTTATGAAAGTGCACTAGTCTACTCATCAAAATACATCCCCTCACCAAATTCCATGAATCTTGGTATAATCGTATACAGGATGTTAAAAAAAAAACTATCTGGTTTTGTGCTAAACCCCAAAAACTTAATGTAATGCCAGTAAAATGTGAAATGTGGGTCACAGTGACATTCCTTTTGTGCAAGAGTATGGTGCTAAGAGAGAAGCATATACTCATTCAGTTTGATGATTATAGAATGAACAGAGCTTGAAAAATAAACTTCAAACACAACATTTAATCAAAGTCAATTAAACAAAAAATATATGCCACAGATACCTCCTTTGTGATAAAGGTGAAGTACTCGTCAAGATGCATTTCTTCAACAAGTTTAATGAATCTGGGCATATCGGTATATATACATGGTGCTAAAATCTTTCATCGCGAGCTAAATGCAAAACTAACCCAAGCCAGTAAAATGTGAAATCTAAGTCACAATGACATTCTTTTGTGGTAAGAATATGACTGTAATAGAGATGCATATAATCATTTATTTTGATGATTCAAGCATGAACAGAGCTTGAAAAATTGACTTATAACACAAAATTTAACTAAAGTTGGTGAAGCATGAAATATAGGTCACAGTGACCAATATTTGTGATGATAGTGTAGTACTAATCAAGATGCATCTCTTTGCCAATTTTCACAAATTTAAGTATAACAGTATACAGTGGTTCCCATCTTATAATGCACCCCTTCTACACCTGGAAAGTGGTTTTATAAGATCAGTGGCCTTTCCAGATGGGGACTATATTTGTGAGGGGTATATGTACATGTATAAAGTAAGAAAGCTACATGTAACTTCAAAATATTTAACATATTTATTTAAAAGTCACATTAATTATCAAAAGGTTCTTCTTGTCTTAAGAATAGACTTATTTCAATTTGAATATATATTAATAGTTCTTAATTCTTAATTGGGATGTTCTTGGCATGTGCATTGCAAAACCATTTAAAAAACCTTGTCATTTAAATCTTGGTACAAAAATTGCTTGGCATTCAGAATAATTCTCTTTTTGTTGACTCCTTTCCCCCACATTTTTGGACTAAAATGCTGGCCGCAAGCCACATCAAAAGGGTGGCCACCCACAAGAGGTACTTTTGTAAACAAACTCGCTAGTGCCAATAAAACTTGCCATGCAGAGGTGGTGGCTGCAGGGGATGGGGGTGCTGCATAAGAGGGGGTCCAATGTTTATACAGGTGGAAAACACCTAGCCAGTCATGATTTAAATGCAAAAACCAGTAAAATGTGAAACGTAGGTCAAAATGACCTTTCTTTGCAGTAAGGGTGTGAAGCTAACAGAAATACATACAATCATGTAGTTTTATGAATCTATTATCAATAAAGTTTGAGAAATAAATGTAAACTACAAAATGGAATAGAAGACAGTGAAGCATGAAATATGTCATTGACCTACCTTTGTGATGAGGGTATCCCTCAGCAATCAAATGTTCAATCAATACCAAGGAGCCAATCATATGCAACATTGCCCAGTTGAAATGGGTAGGTTTGGTCATGTGACTCAAGCATCTGTGGATTTGTCATAAGACTGTCAGATGCTGAATATCTTATTATGTGAATTTTATCACAGTTCAACATGCATCAAATTTACAAAATGGATGGATCAAATGAGTGTTCTGAACAATTTGGGTCACAATGTAAAGTTAATCAGATCATTTTGCAATCTGACAAGTTGCTGAACCATAAAAGTGCATAACAAGAAACTGTAATGATACAGTCAACTGAGAAATCCACAGATGCCTCAGTCACATGACTAAAACAACTATTTTCAATGAGCAAAGTCACATCTGACTGGTTCCTCATTATTAATGGAACAGCCAATTATCAACCAATGTTGCCTGGTAGTTCAAAATGGTGACAGAAACCAAGGCTGTGTCATTCCACATATATTTAAAAGTTGTCAAACATCAAATATGATACAGAAATATGCTGTACAGATCATCAAAAGGCATCTTAAGAGACCACAGCTCAAGACACAATTGGAATACCAGTGTCTAAAAATGATCCATATGCGCACTAACAAGGTACACACAAATTCATCTGCAATAATGTCTGTGTTCTATAAATAGGTAAGATCATACCATAAACCAGTCGATATACCAATACAAGTTTGGATACTGTTGTATTGACTAGAAGTGATCTAGAATCAGATTCAGTTGACTCCATAATCATTATTTTAATTATTAGTTACAAAGTTCAATACACATAGGTGTAAATTAACTTTAAAAATGATTATGGAATCAATTGAATCCAATGTCACAACCATGTTATACAGGTTACCAACTATGTGTGATATTCTTCATAATTTGTCCCCTACCTCCGTTATCAATTAACCTCACAGTCAGCTAAACCATTTGCTCTGGCTGTAATATGTCAAGCCCCTCCCCCATTTGTCAAGTATATCAAAAGACCATCAAGATGTTCACTGCCTTTTTTTGATATGACTGGCAGCAGAGACGAAGACACAATTTCTGCTGCAGCAAACTCTTTGCTATTCAGGCGGATTAACAGGCCAGTCACTGTTAATTAATACATTTATTTTGATTGGCATATGTTTGCAGATGATAGAAGTTTGATCCATGGCATTAAATTGTTCAGAACACTTGCTTTCTTCAGTATTAATCCTATCCAAGCAAAACACCTGTGTATTCAGCAGCTATTGACTTTGGATTTGAATTGCTGATGCATGCACAGAAACCAACGCGCAATAAATGTATAGCAAAGCCGATATCACCAGGAACTGACTAATGCATGGGATGGTGCGAGTAATTGCACTTGCCATGAGGTGATGCGTAAAATATCTGAAAGCATTTCAAGCATGCATCAGCAATAATCTGCCTAAACAACAACACAAAGTCTTCATACAGTTGTTTTCCACCACCAGTTATGTCAGATATGAAAAAAAAAAGAAAACATGGAGAACAACTTGTTGGTCTAACATATCAAGGATGACATTTTGCACTGCATGACTCAGATATTACAATGCTGTCAGGCATTTCTGCTCACTTAAGGTTTCCGTCTCCAAAAGTGAAGCAAAACGCATACCAAATTCGACCGATTGATGAAAATAAAAGACTGCAATGCTTACCATTTGAAAAGAGGCAATTGTCACCATAATATTCTGTTCAAAATAATATTAATTTTGGACACACGGGATACCACCCCCGTGTTTTCATGACTCATGATATGTCGATCTATTCTGCGCACAGCTTTGAAAAGATATAATGTTTATCCACCGGGCAATGCAAGTGAAATACATTATTCTGGACTGTTTCTGTCAGCATTTCAGTCGAGTAATTAGGTTCAGTTTATAGCTAGTTTTACAGAATTCAGCGTAATAATGACAACAAATGGCAAGAGATATTAAGCAAACTAAACCGATCTTGTAAAAAATTTTTTTAGTACAGTTCAACATTTTATAAAATAATAAGCTATTATGTGGAAGAGAAACAACAATGAATAGGATGTAATGTGTTTACAATGTCTTGTTTATGGGGAAAAATTACCACAGAATTTAGAACACTATATGCCGTGGAATTTCTTAAGAATCCCATTCTAGCAGCAAGTTGACACATTGGGTAGCAGACGATTTTGTACATGCGGGACAACTTCTTGCAAAATTGGAAACGTGGATTAAGATGCAGAATTGTTTTAAAGTATACATTTCGATCTTTTATATAATGTATTTATTTGTATGATTCTAAAAGATACATAGTAAATACGATTTTCTGGGTTACAGGTAAAAGAAGGTCATGGAGTGGGTCTTCATGGTGACATTTAGAAATCACATTTTCGTATGCATTTCGAGTCTAAATGTGGGATATTTTTGTACACTTTATGAATATCACTTTCCTTAATTAAAATACGATCGTTCTTTCTTGATACAAAATGCATTTTTGACTAAAAATAACACGTGATCCAATGTTTACATAAATGACGTATCGTTGCGCAGAATTACCCGACGCGCAGAATTGGCCGACATGGGGGTATATCATATTTGACTGTTTATATGAGGGTAGGCATGTCGAATTTCCAGTAACTTACCATAGCTTTAAGCTATTAAAATGAAATTTGCACCATGTGCTTGTTTTATTCGCACCTGTTCAGTAGCGTATAATATTTGACATCCTTTTCTGTTAATATTTTTAAAACTATTTGTCACTGCAAAGACTTGTATACTATTGTCTATCCGGGACGATAAATAAATTTATAAAGCCTCTGTGTATTGTATACCAAACAGCGTAAGATGACCGTATTTTCCTTCAAATGGAACTTTTTACCCATGCTTCCGGGACGCAATAGAGGGTTCGGTTGTCTTTTCGGGACCTCAGGTACGAGATCTGGCTGAGTTGTGTCTGCTTCAGCTTCTTCCATCGGTTCATCCATTTTGGCTTTCACTCTGAAGCGGAAGTTAGATGTCAAACCATTATCAATGTATGGTACTAATAAGTGTTCCGGATAGAAGTGTTCTATATAACATACACGGAACACATCCATTCAACAGATGGTGATTCAGTCTCTCACATTTTAATACATGGCTTTGTTATGCTTTTCGTTTTAAAAATAAATAAATAAATGATAGCTGTATTGGTCATGTTGCAGATAAACGAAATTAATAAAGTTTATTATTCGTCTATTAGTTATGTCACAATATAAGAAACAATCATAAATATCATTTTACCCACCTGAAAATATAGAAAAATCCCAATAGCCATACTTCTCTAATATAATTTAGTTCACTACTGAAATAAAGACATAAATAAATAAAGACACAAATAAATACGCATGAATAGTTGCATGCATAGGTGCTCAATGTTTTGTCTTGACAAAACTTCAGCACGAGCTTCTTCAGTGAACAATAAATGTAATGCAGTAAAAGGAGACAAGGCTGAGCTGCACATCGTGATCATTAAAGGAAGAAGAAGCTGTACCACCCTATACCGCAAACACTGCGATAGTTTCATACTGGCAGTTGCTGTATTATATACGTATTATGCTTTAACCGTGTATACAATTTGCTGATTAACAGACTCCACTAATGCACAACAGTTAAAGATTCCAGCCTTACACCCAGCTTCAGCTTTGTTGACTTCAAAGAAACGAATTTGACCGTATATACTCCCGTAAAGGCATTGTTCCGCTGCATGCAACATAGACCTTGATCTGAAATCGCTACTGATTATTCCGAACAAACTGCATTTGCAATTAGATCCGAGTAAATTCTGTATATGGAACTTAATGTGTCTTTTAGTTGGTTCTTCTGGTAAAATCAAATTTCGGACGCACATATGCACTTTATATTTATTTTTCATTACAATCAAAGTCTTTTTTGAAAACAATCAAGGAAATAAACAAAACCGATAACGGGACTGAGCAGTGTGAGAAGACTATTTTTAGTGACCTAGATCCTGAATAACTTATTGAGTGACGGTGTTGTTCCTGTCTTTGACTTGACATGTATACGATGGCATAAATTTTATCTATTTGTCTGTACAAGAGTGGTCTGCGTTATCAAGATGAACACGAACACGTAACAGTTCTCAAGGTACTAGCGACAAAAGATGATGTACTTATGGTCTACCAGTATTCTTCTTGCTTACAATTTTATATCAGGTTGGTTTCTTGTTGTTGTTGTTGTTGTTGTTATTATTATTATTATTATTATTATTATTATTATTATTTAAACCAACATTATATATTGCAACGTCTTGTGCAAGGAAACCGGTAATCATCGTCATCATTAGCACCATCTTCTTTGTAGTAGTCGAAGAAATAGTTGATGTCGTTGAAGTAGTAGTAGTAGCGCAAACGAAATACAAATACATATGTGCAAAGAAAGCGTGCATTAATAAATTTATATAATAGCATGCATTACATTTAAGCTGCATTCAGTTGCAAACAAAATGCTAAATTGGGATAAAGACAGGACAAGCATCCATGTCTGTCCTGAAAGGTAATAACGACAAATATTTTGAAAACAATATATATCAGAACCACAATTAAATATGTGGGATGTTGATCCGTCATGCAGACGAGATATCATTCAAATAAAGGGATGATTTTTATACCTTGCTTGTGACGCACTTTTGTCAGAATATACAGCATGAAAATATAGACAACAGCGACATTCCCTCGTAGCCTATTTCAAAATGGCTACAATAAATAAGCATGTCTGAAAGTCGCCTTCCATTGTTTGACCTACTGTTCGTGCTTGTTTCAGTCAAAATCGCCGTAGAGTCAGTATGTTTCCATATGGCATTTGTTTAGCATGTTTTTGCATTTAACTTAAGTACGAATCAATAGCTGAGGTCATTTGTGGAGTTTTGGAACTTCACATCACATCCTCTCCGTCTGAAACAGGCAGTACTCAAAAGCTGCACATGATGTTGTAAATTTTACACTTCACAAAGAGAGTCGCTGCTACGATTGCTACTCCCAATCGTGTGTGTGTGTGTGTGTGTGTGTGTGTGTGTGTGTACGCATAGTACACGTATCATGTTTTTCTAAAAGTCCGCGTTCCCACCGTGGACCTAATCCTTTTCACGCTGTGACCGTCACGACATGACATCGTGGTCGTCTTCGATTACCCACGTCGTGGCTTGTGGTGGACGGATTAAGTTTTATTGCCCCAGTTAGAAGTCACAGCAATATAATTATGTAATCTTGGACATCTACTAAAGCACGTGGAACTTATCTGTTGGCTCAGCTGCAATACATGGTGCAGGTTTCTCTTTTTAAATTGTAACTAATGCCGTTTAGTATTCAAAGACTCGCCCACTAAAACGCAATCACATAGTGTATTGCGAGAGATTAAAGATTTCTGAGCAATGCTGAGACCATGTAGGTGTTTCACAAAAGATACAAAGTTTAATTATAGTAATTTTAATATGAGAGAGAGAGAGAGAGAGAGAGAGAGAGAGAGAGAGAGAGAGAAATTCTGCTTTTAACAAAAAGAGGGAAAAGAAACCACATGTAAGTATTAGCGAGTTTCATTCTGCCAATCACTTTTAAATTGTTTGCTAAAATGTTCCCACACAATGAAATATGCACAGGGCTATCCAATATGCAACGACTACTACGCCAGCATGTTTAGTACCTTCGACCCAAATATACATGTCCATGCGACACATTTTCCCATGAACTAGACACGTATTTACTTTTACCATTTACCTACTATTTTTTTGTTTGTTTTTGTTTTTGTTTTTTTCACAAGCTCTACGAACCACGTGATGCTGCATCCTATAACCAACATCTTACAAAAATATACCTAGAATTGCTGGCTTGGTCATCTGATGAATTTACATGTAATATTACAAAACGGATGGGTGAAAGGGATGAAGTGAAATGACATAAATATTTTCATTACGAGATAAACTTGCATGCATTATTTTCACTTAATGCAGATGAAAATTTGTACATTGCATTCTTTCAATCAACACAATTATTGCGGTAGCAGTTAGTTTTCTCTAGTGCATACACATATACCATAACATCATCTACTGCAGTTCAAAGGAAATTCCTACTATATAGCTAATTAAGTAGTGAAATGTGTATGTACAGCCGATACGATTTTATTTACATTACAAAGAATATCCTCCAGTTTTGTACGTTTGGTTTTTTAAAGCTTTATTCCAATTGGAATGACTTCTTGTTCATACCTCTCCCCCGTCCCCCCCCCCCTTGTTTAACTTGTAAGCTGAACACATATATATCAATCATGCCTTGTAAATCGCCCAACTGTCTAAACCACATCTTTGCCAAGGCTATCAAATCTATCTCTAATTGCATTGAATGTTATTAATATGGTTTCTTAATTTTCACAGCTTTAAACAGGTATCCCTTGTAAAACTTCGTTCACTCCGTGCTTGAGGTGGAAGAGGTTTTGACATTGAATGTTTTAAATCTCTATTATTTCTTGTTTATCTAGAACGTTTCCTATTAATTCTAAGGTCGTCGCGAATGTTACTGCAGTAATGCTCACTTATTCGACTTCCCATCTATTAAATTTTTGAAGCATTAAGTTTGAACATGTTAATTATGACCAAATTCAACAACAGCTAATCAGAAATTAAGAAAAGCACACTGCTAACTGGTTAATAACGCAGTTTATTATACAAATTCTTGCTAAATACAACATGAACTATTGCACAGCAATTTACCGTTTTACTTATTTCGAATAAAGAGCGGAATGAATTTCATATGTGTTTGGAAATTTTGTCAGTAGACGAATTCCAAATTAAAGATAAACGTAACACGTTTAAACAATAATAAGGGTGACGTTGACCACAAGTTATTGCGCACAATCTCTCTCTCTCTCTCTCTCTCTCTCTCTCTCTCATGTAAAAA